>OMNW01008135.1:25012-35873 GCA_900303245.1 Selene dorsalis
ATTCAAACCTTTGATTTTTTTTTTTTTTTTTTTTTTTAAGTGTGTGTATTTCCATACACTGTGTATTTACTCACTTGTGTGTACAGTAATGTTAACAGTTTGAAACTCCACTTTAGCTCTGAGGCTTTATTATTGCAGTCATCTCCAGTAAAATATCAGGTATATGTGCCATCTTTCTCCCTGGGACATTTGCTACCAGAGGCAGAAGAAATAGATAATTTGAAATAGATTTAAGAGCCATATAAAAAAAAAAAAAAAAGAAAAAAAAAAAGAAAGAGTACAAAAAAAAAGGAGAGGGATATGGATTGAGACGGAGAAGTAGAAGGCTGATTACAAGGTGTCAAAATTGCCAGGAGCAAGAAGGTGAAAGCAATCAGGGGTGAGAAGAGTGCAGCATTCGTGAGGGGCAACTAATTATCCATCTCATTTGTGGAGGGAAGCATTTGAGGCAGCTCTAGCCCACTGAATGGTGACAGATTGGTGCGGAGGAGAGGGGAGGTGTTAGAACAATGGAGCCCAGCTCACCATCATTACTGCATGCTAATCAGCAGTGCTTCTGCACCACCAGTCCGTGCTGCAGAGAGTTCGGGGAGACGGGAAGTCACATGGCTTCAGGGGACCACAGTCATTTCCAAGTACAGAAGAGAGAGAGAAAGAGAGAGAGAGAGAGAGAGAGAGAGCGGGAACTGAAGCATGGTATAGCTGTTGGCATGCTACCACTGCTTATTTCAGCGTGTAGGTTATCCTATGTGCAGACTGATCCCCGTGGCCCGCGCCATCAGCTCGTACTTGTAAGATGGGCTGATTGTAATGGAGTGTTTTTAAGTAGACTAATGGAACAATAGGTCACTGTATGGTGTAAAGCAGAATATTCATGTGTTAATCTGATGAAAAGTTTCAATCCTAAACAGAAAATAAAGTGAGTATGTTTTAAGACGTTAAGACAGTGCTATAAATACCTGCTGATATAGATACCAAAAATCTTCACAGCACTTTATGAATACACCTGTTGTCTAAATGCATGTTGATGTTAGAAGAATTAAGCAGTTGACACATGATAAAGGAAGCTAAAATTGGTTTAGCAAAAAAGCGCTATTACGTTAAAGGAGCAATCAATAATTCAATTGTGTGCGAAAGTGTAGCCCTGAGATCAAAACTCAAAGTACAACACTGAAACATTATTACAGAACCAAACTGGACAACTGCTATCTTTCATTTTTCAAACACATCTGTAAACACGTGGTTTGCAAAACACAGGAAATACTTTTTTTCCCCAACTGTTTAGCAAATATACTAAATTTAATTTAGTCAAAAATGACACGTCTGTCCCTAAAATATATTTCACCTATCCAGCAGTATTTACACGTTCCCCCTGTTTCATTCAGCACGCATGCTGATGATTTCAATACATACACAATAGTCTGTTTTAGTATTTCTATTATCATCACATCTGTGTATGTTTAGTTTCCGATGTTGACTGATAGAGCAATTGATGCCTCCAGCGTAAATAATATTTTCAAAATCTCAACTCCGTGAAAAAACACATTTTCTTTATTAGCCAGTAATTAGACTGCAATTGCAGTAGTTAATGGACAGATGAGGCTACACTTCCACTAAGTAATTATTTTCAACAATTACTCTCCTAAATATTATATTTCTAAATATTCTAACAATGTTTATCAGATCATGCCATCGCCAAGACGATACAACACAAGTGGGGGAAAAAAAAGAGATGCTTAAGAGAGAGAGAGAGATAGCAAGTGGATGAAGGTCACCTGGCTAGGATGCCCTCTTCACATCAGTGTCATTTAGATAATTAACAACTTAGGAGAGAAGCATATTCAACTGTCTGTGCACTGGTCACCGTTGGCATGAGAGACTGCCAACTCTCATGGCGTTGCGAGCTGAGAGTATCACCTCACAGTTGTCTTGCCATGCGTTGGGCTCCTCGTGCTCTCTGTGCAGAAGTGGTGGAGCCGACTTTGTGTTCGATTAAATGTGTTGAAGCCGTCGCTGCCTGTGCAAAGTCTCAGAACAGCCCCTCTCCATTGTGTTTGTTTCGGTGCTGGTCTGAGAGCCCTGATTTCTGGAGCAGAGATTTGGCAGTCACAGCAAGTGATGACAGAGGCAGTGGTGAGATCGCACCCAGAACCCCAAAGGAGGCTCACGTTTCAGGCGGATGAGAGCCTTGTTCAATACACAGAACACAAAGTCTCTGATCAGTGGAGTCTGCTGATGCCATTGTTCTAAAATTCACATTGTTTATCCGCTATAGCAAAGACGACTGGTATGTATATGATCACCAGGGGAGGGTTGGAGCGTTGGACATGTGTAAACTTCTGAACTTTTTGAAGACATTTGGCTGCCAATTTGAAATAACTCTGACTGAAAGTCTGGCTCTCAAGATGTCATCCTCCTGTTATTTTATTGTCACTGTTAAATTAGAGTAGGTTGCTTTTCTTCTTGACACACGGGGGTGGGATTGAGCATGGGGATGTTTGTGGAAGGGTAACTCGCAATTCAAGGGTTAAGGCAGCATGAAAGAATCCATTCTCGGTTTAATGACCTAGCCTCGCTGGGCGAGGACGACAGGGAACATACTCTTGACTTGTACTGAATTTGCCAATTAACACCTCCAATAACAGGCTGCCTCTGAACATCACCAATGTAGAGAGAGGAGGAGCAACTCTCATGCACTTTGTTTTTCAGCCTCTGATCCTGTAATGATAAGGTCTGTGGTTTCTTCATAACGCTGAAAATTATTTTGCCTTATACACACTTTGGTGCATTTTGTCATGGCAGAATTTTGTCTGAATTGTTGCAGTAGCTTTGAGATGAATCCTCAGTTCAGAAGCTGTGTAGTGACTGACTACCACGCTGGCAACGATGTTGGAAATATTTCACTCTTCCACGTGCAGCTTGAATCCTTATGTAGTTATTGGACTTTCTATTTTTTGCACACAGCCATATGGCCATGTGCAGCTTCAATTAGACACATGGCTGGTATCTAAGATACACAGTGCTTGATTAGCTTTGTCCCTTTTTATTGTTATACAAGAAAATACAAAACAACAGCGCTGTCCTCGATAGATATATCCGAAAAGATCTCTCCCTTCAAATAAGGCCCCCGTTCTACTCGTCCCTCCGGTTTCACACGTGCTTATCAGACTCCCAAACAACACCTAGTACAGGTGTGAATATCAAAATCCCCAGTGAAAATCACAGTGGGTACTCTTGTGTCGTCTTTGGAGTCCTCTTACATTCAGCAGTGGTTTTGCATTGGGGCCGCTGGCTAACAGCAACTGCAGAAACACCTTTGGCTAAGTGTAAGGTGGACATCCTTACACCAAATGTGCTTAATGACTGAAAAATCGCCACCAAGATCTAATTGAAAAATGTGCTTAAGAGTACAGTAGCTAGTTATTGCCCAGTACAATCACACCATAACACAGTAGTTTCACAATTCATTAGCAGGCACTTAAACAATATACAATAATTGAAAGATGACTGCATAATTGATAGCAGTTCACACCACAGGGAAAGTGCAGTGATCCATCTAATGATAGTAATAAAGTGTAGTGGGTTAGGGACACAGAAGATAACACTTGAGGCGTGAGCTGTGTACAACTGTGACGACGAAAGGCCTTGTCTTAACACTTTGTCAACATAACAGATACAAACACTGCAAATATGTTAAGTCATATTCATGTTCGCAGGACTGAAGGGATTCGCGGTGTACCTCCACGAGGTTAGCAGATCGTGCCTCTCTTATTCTCATCGCTGACCACCTCTGTGTCATGTGCAGCCGAGACGCTACATTCAAATCAATTCATTTATTCAGTGTTAAGAAACCATCTGGCTTGGTTAGAGCTGAAAGTCATCCTGGCGGACCAGTTTCCTGACTGACACCTCATAGAATTAGTGGGAGGACGGCTTCATTTACTGTATTTGCTTAGCTCAGGCTACACGGCTCATCATCTAGCCGTATCCGATATGAGCTGCAGAGTCTTCCACCAGCTCCATATAACTCAAGTCTTTGTTGCAGTATTAGACGGATTCAGCATATCTGGGTTGTTGTTTATTAGTCTTAGATAGTGAGATATAACACTTTTTGTGTTCTCTTTGTGGAAGCTGTGAAAATGGCACGCCATATGTAATACACTTGCTTGCCGTTGGTCTTGCCAATTCCCCCAAGATCAGTAATTCCTGTGCCAATGCTCACACTCTCTCTTTGTCCTTGTGGTTTGATTGAGCTTGTTGGATTGGATTGTTTTTTTTTTTTGTTTTTTTTTCTGATGCTGTGTCTGGTGTTTAGTTGTTGATTTGATGTCACTCGCAGTCCGGTTAAAATAACCATTTGAACCAGAACATACGTATTCAGATGTACCTCCAAGCTACTGAAAAACTGACAAAAAAAAAACAAAAAAACAACAACAACAACAGAAAAAAACACCCATGAATAACACATAGTAAACAGGCATCTCAAAGCAAATGGGAGACGGATATAGATAAACCAAAACATATTCCTGTTATGTTTTTTCCTCTTCTAATTCAGCACAAAACAAATTGGCTGCACATTTTGTTCACACCTTGTGTAACCTGGGGATAGCAAGCGTGATTCTCCGTCGTCATACCTGTGACAACAACCTGCAAAGTGCTCCCAATGCCCTAATCTGCAGGGTAGAGACCTGCTGCTGCTGCTGCATGTAGATGTTGTTTTCTTCTTCCTTAGCTGCTTGTCCCTGTGGTTTTTACATTTACACACCCACCAGAACCACACAAGGTAAAAGAGAATATGCGAGTGTCTCGCGAGCTACCAATCTTTTTTTTTTTTCCCCCCTAAAACATGTTCTCGTTCAGCAGAAAGCAATAAAGGCTCACTGATGGTGTTTGATTTAGAAATGGCAGTCAGACCATGAATTTAGCATCAACAGATGGCCAGTAGATTGGTTTAAATGAGTAACACCACTGCCTGCTTTAGAGTTGGCTCAAGTAGTAGAGTAGTGTACTACTGTCTTATCATATCTCCTTGTGTGAATGATGATGTCACTATGATAGATGCTACTCAAGTGGGATCAGACCTACTCAGTGATGCCTGTAGAGACCATCTCTGGGAGATCCCTGTCTGGTTGCATTATTCAACGATGCTCCTTTACCTCTCCCAGGGAAAGGGGACTGTTGAATATTTGAAAGATGGATTTGATTTTTTATTTAAGTGTATAGATGTGGATGGGAGAAAAAGGGGGGTGGTGGGGGTGAGGATAGAGATAGTGCCAGTCGGTGCAGCCTGGATGGTCACCAAGGCAACTTGCCGAGTTTCTCTAACTGATCTACGGGACTTCTTGGCCGCCTCACTGGGGGACGGTTTGGAAAAGTTGGCTTCTTTGGGCACCTTTTGACTGCGACGACGAGTTGAAGGATCATTGATCATTTTATTTTCGTAAATTGCGGCCACCAGTTGGTTTGGAAATTTATCAAACGTCCTTCCACAGAGCTTTTTAGTCACCTAGACATTTCCACGTCTCGTGACCATTCCAGTTGCTACTCTCATGACACCTTGTGGAGCGTTTCAAAAGCCCGAGATTTGAAGTAGCGCTTTGAAGACTATACAAAAAAACCCAAAACAAAAATAGGTAAAAAGGTTCTAGGTCTCCTCTGGAATCCAGGGATGTTTTGTTAAATTCAGTGAATCAATATTTCAGTTACAACATAAGAAAGGAAATCTGCTCATTGATAACGTACCAGACATTGTGCGAGACAGTGATAGCCTATTTTCAAAACGGCAGTGTAAAAAAAAAAAAAAAAACACAAAAAAACATGGCTGCAGAACCACTGCTCATATCCTGACGAGCCAAGCCGAGTATTGATCCAGCTGGCTCTGAAGACACTGTCATGTCACCTTTGCATTTAAGTGTTATCTTGTCAGCTTCAAATGATCTAGCTGTCAGATCTGGGAAAAGCCGGCCTGTGTGATGTTGCTTTGTCTCTAATGTCCAGCTGTTGTTACAACAATGTCTACCAGCAAGACATTTTAATCGCCTTTAGATTGTGTGCAGTGTGTAAGTCAAGAGTGATGTCTAATACGCTGGTATCTCATGATTATACATCTCACTGTAAATTTGATGTTAGATGCGATTGTGTGTCTTCTGGTGGCTCCTGTATCGGTAAAATACTACTCAACTCCACATCGCGCATGTTGACAGTTGATTCCTAAAGTCTACGCTTCCAGTCACTTTTAACCGTATTCCTTCAACAGTGTCAGATAATTAAAAAGACAACTTACAATGAATGTTATCAGACGCTCAGTGGCGGCACGAGCCAAGTGCAAATTGCTTCAAAATTGATTCCTTCTTTACAGCAGATGTAACTGATAGTTAAAGGGTGAGAACCCAGCCTCGTGGTGAAAGGTCACAAACTCTTTCAACCAAGGTGTGGTAACAGGGTGAAAATTTGAAAGCAAATTCACTCTCTGCTAATGTAGCCAACATCGCACCTAATGATAACAAACCCACTGTATTGCGCTCACAGCACTAATTTTCATGTTTTCACTCACATTCACTGCAAACGTTTTTAGTTGCTCTATGATTTATCCTTTCCTTCCCACAACCCCCCCCTTTTTTCCCCCTCATACATGAATCAGTGTAGGGTGTCCAATGTTTAATTTAGCGTAGTTTCCTGGTCGTTTCAGGAGTGGACCAGTTCCTAAAGGCTCTTGGGGATGGCTGCAGGCCGGCGAGCTGCTGTAGAGGCAACAGTAGGACACCAGGCAGTGTAGTTCACACTTGTTGGAGCATACTGGTGAGGCTGTGAAGATGGATTCTTTCTTGATTATACGGTACTGTCTGTCTTTCTCATCTTTCTAACCAGTGTGAAATTATGACACTGTGGAATTTTTTTTTCTTCTCTCTCTCTCTCCATGCCATTTCTGAAACCTACAGAATCCTCTAGCACGTGTGCAGCTGTATGGATGAAATATTACAGAAAAAAAAAATAAATTCCCCGTCTCTATCTCCTAATTTATTTCTTTATCGTCTTACAATCGGCAAAAGTTTTTCAAGAAAAATAAACTGGTGTTCCACGTGTTTGTTTGTGACATCTCAGATGTGAGTAGTGGAGACATAAATCATGTCACATTTATTTTTCCTCTCAACTTGGAACATGGTTCTCTTCCCTGTAGAATTCAGAGCTGATCATTAACCTTTCCTTTGGTTCCTTCCCTTGCCTGGTCACATTTCCTCTCTATTTGGTTCCTGGCCCCATATGCCACTTTCCTATTTCCTGCCTGCAGACAGCAGGGAGTAGCTCTATTATCACCTTCCTAGAGCTGTCTTTGAATGTGAGAGGCAATTCCATTTCACTCAGCCATGGGGAGGAGGAGGAGGAGTAGAAAAAAAAAACACACACCACACCATAGAGCACACAGAAATTGGTTTAGGCTTACTTCTTACAGTTGAATGTGAGGCTATTTTGTTTTTCTAGTTGTTTTGCTCAAATTTAAGCACTATACAGTTAAGCTACTATCTGCTGTGAAGGTGCAGGTTTTAGTCTAAGTCAGAGCAAAGGTTAAGTGCGGCGTATCATGTCTCGTTGTTGTGTGCACATTTTATTGTCAAATCCATTTAGAAGTCATCCTTTGAAATATTAACAATCCTAAAGCAGTTATATTACGCTGCTGTGAAGCTGCGCTAAACATGTCGGTGGACGTCTCTAATGCTTTCACTCTCAAGCGTGCTCTCTCCATTTTGCAACATTTTACTTGAAGCCTGTGTTATTTTTGGGCTTCCCTAAGTCTTATTCCAGCTTTTATCAGCGTCTAGTTCTTTGGACTGGTAGGGCTCTTGACAATATTGCTCCTGGATAAATTAAACATGAGTTACGTAGAGTGATAATCTGTGGGCCTCTCTTTTCACACTGCATTCCCAATGAGCTGTGTGTTGGCCTGGTGTTGTTGCCTGTGATTTTAATGAAGATTATTCTTGTAACACGACAGTCGCCTGTTTGCTCCTATTCTCCCCAAAATATTTTCTTTTCAAACAGAGAATTTTGTCGTCTTTCAAAGGATCTGTGCAGCATATATGCTTTATTTTAGGTATGTCTTTGGCAGGTGAATCATCTGTTTATCGTTGTTATATTAATTCAAGATATTAAGGTACCAAATCCTGGATGCTGATTACTCAGGTAACAGGGAGTTGTTGTTTTTGGATTAAATATTCAGCATCATGTCAACCTAGCTATCGATTAAACAATACAGACACAGCTGTGACTGGGTAATTAGTACTTATTTTCATCCTGTCTAAGCAACATACACTCGCATCAAAAAAGGCAAAGCTTAAGCTACTGGACTGGAGCCTTCTGTTTTCTATTGTTCTGGTTTAAGCTGATAGTGCTCAGGAAAACCTCCGAGGATTCTCAAAGGAGAAAGTGCACACTTCATGGCACGGCCGCTCTTAAAATGGAACTGATGTTTTATAAATAATTTCAAAGTTACAAACATCAGCCTCACAATCACAGCGATCCAATGATATTCATTTGGCATAAGTCAGTTTCATTTCTGTGTGCTTTTCATCAGAAATGGCTTAAAAAGTGGAGTTAGTGTGAATTTTTTATGCCATGGGCTTACTGGGGACAGTGGCCATGTTCTTCACTTGCAGACGTCTGACAGTGCATGGCAGCAGAAATAACAAAATGGTCACAAACCCCAACTGCACTTGCTGGGTCACACAGGCTCTTTAAAATTTAAAGAGACTACCAACAAACCAAACAGTTGATAACAGTTCAGAAGCAGGTGATAAAAGAAGTTTTGGTTGGGACATTAGCCCCTCCACTAACTTTGCGAGCCCTGACATTATATCCTCACCATTTGTTAAGACAAATAATACACAACATTACTCTCAGGGACTGTAGTACCCAAAGGATTACTACATTTTACAGGTGTTAAGTTTGCTGCAGAATTGGTATGAGACAAAATTCACACATCTATAATTATGCATGAATTTTACATACCACCATCTGTATTCACATTTTTCTGGTGGGAGAGCTCAGTTGAGCAGTGTGGATAGCTCATGGCTCATGCTCCCATAGACTTACATACCATTATTTCCATAGGAGTTTGTTAATTATCGTGCTGTCGTTGTCCTGTGATATAAAAACAACTGGCAGCGGCAGAAAGACTGAAGGTAAAAATAAATTAGAATATGTGCATTGCTTAATTTAACACATGTTAAATAACTGTATTGAAAAGGAAATGGCACATAAATGATGTGTCACGTAGGACTGCGGTTATGACCCTGCAACAAATTGTATTTGAACAATACAAAATCTATGATATGAGACAAAACAATAACTGTGAATAAATGCTCCATCAGACAAATAGTATCAAACGAAGATAAATTCAGATAATGTAATTAACAAAAATCTTTGTTTATTGTAAAAGCTAAAGGCTACACTGCATGGGAAAACAGTGTAAATTTGTTCATTAAATGAAAAAGTAATAGGTGTGATGTATTTAACTAGGTAAGTAAGTACAGTACTGTAGGAATAGGGGGGGATAAAATAAACTAGGTGCTACAACCTGTGTTCAGTTGCAGACTTTGAATCAAGATTTTATTTTATTCTGCTCCAGGTAAAGAAACACATGTATAGATATTTGTTTTGGGTGAACGGTCCCTTCAGTGCAGGCTCAGGTATGGTATTAGCACAGGGTGCCATGTCACCTGTATTTTCACTGAACATCATAATCACCTGTCTTGAGGTTAATTTGCCGTGAGCTTTGTGGTGAGGAATCACGGCTGGGTCTGCTAAGGCTGGGCGACCCTTAAAGGCCATCAATAATGAGCAGGTGTAGGAGTGCACTTCTGCGAGGACGCGTGTCCAGGGAGGACGGCTAATAAGGGTTTAAAAGCCACAACTGTCCACTCCGCCCCTTAGCAGGCCTCCAGCTGTCTTTTCTGTCAGAGAGCACCCTGATTCCCTCTGACAGAGCAGATCACTGATGGCAGGAGGAAACCACAGGGGGCAATAGTTATGTTAGCATAACACAAAGCACCACCACACTTGCTCAGATTAGTTGCGCTTGGCAATTAAAGACTTAAGGTAAATACAGGTTTGGTTTTTGGTTGTTTTGTTTGTTTGTTTTTTCTAAATCAAAGAGATGCAGGAAGAAGGGAAGAAAGACTTCACTTTGATTTATTGATGGAAATTGCAATGTGACGTCTGGCAAACAACATATAAATAACTTAAAGGCCATCTTAAATGCATTCCCATGAAATTTTTAGTGTGGCTGTAATATAAGCCACTACCTGTCATGAATCCCAAATAACCTTGGCTCTATCCTCTTAGTCCAGCCCACTGTGCCTCATTCCTTATTACTGGCCTGACAAGGAAATGTTTACCCATCCGACAAGAGACAAGCCATTTCATAGTCGGAAAAAGCAATTTCACCTGACTGGAGTAGCACACTATGTCCCCATATCCTTGCTGGCTATAATTTTGTTGTCATTTTGTGTGCTGTGATCATATCATTGAAGTGACAGTGCTGGGCATTAGGTAAAGTCCCTAAGCTGGTGCTCACTTTCAGGCTTTTTCTCTCCTTGTCATTCACATTGATTAGATTAGACCCAGGTGGCGAGCAGATTCCTTTGGCACAACAATAAAAAATGGTGATACAACGTTTTTTTTTTTTGGTTTTTTTTTTTAAAGCACCTTGTTTTATGCTCAACTGAACATTGTTAAGGTCAGAAAAACACACAGTTGTATAATTATACAGTATATTCTATGGATTTTTCAAGATTATTGAAGGAAGAGGTTTTCTTTGTTATAAAAATTACTATAGCTGCGATGACAAACTGTAGACACATACAGA
>OMNW01008136.1:0-20221 GCA_900303245.1 Selene dorsalis
CAGCCAGGCTTGTTTGCATATTAACCGTTTCGTTGCTAAGGAGCTGTGGCTTCATGCCATGTGACCGTTGAAGCATGTGCGTGTTATTGATTGTTATTTTCTAGTGTTTTTCTCTCTTTGCTTCTCGCCTTTCAGTCAAATGAATGTTTTCATGGAGAAAAAAACGTTTTTTATCACCAACAATCGCATGTGGCAACACAGTCTTTGTGCTTTCAACAACGTATTATTCTGACCTTGTATATATCTCTCTCCTGCCTGTTCTCGCATCAAAATAGTCTTATATCAGTTCATTCAGATTATAGATGGCATTTGTTTGAAGATGTTCTTTCTAAGCAAAATTCATTTTTCTGTCCCAGTAGTGTAAAGGTCATTCTGTGGTGCAAATGAAAGGGATTGAATCATTATGTACACCTACAGCAGATGCAGTAATGAAAGCCACCATTTTGTTTTTGTTTTGTCTGTTTCGGACTGATTAGCAGAGACTATGTTGAGACTATTTTAGATCATTTAAAAAAAAAGGTGTAATTTGTGAGTTTTAACATTTATTGCATTGTCAATGTGTGAGTAGTCAAAGCCCCACGCTGCTGTACCCTGGTGGGCATTATCTGACAGCGGATTTGTTTAGCTTGGAGAGGACGCTGTTGCTCAGCTCCCAGTAAGCATGTGGTCTGCTTTAAAGTCCAAACTCCAAGGCCTGTCCTGGCAGGTGGATTTGATGCCTGCTGCTGTACACACTTGGAAAGGACAGCCATTGTTATGCCCACATAGCAGTCATGAGTGTTTTTGTGGGAGATATAAAGCTGTTAAATGTTAAACTACACAAACCATGTTTATAAAGAGAGACACTTCCCAGTATCGCGGTCATTCCTGTGTATTAGGCAGTGCTCATTTCTCTGACCATAAAATCCATGTCCCTCTATGCATACAAACACACATACACATACATACACACGCACACACAAACACTCACACACACATATTAAGTAAGGCCATCCACAGCAGTCCAGATGGTCAGTTGAATAGAAGTTTTATTTAGGTAATTTGTACAACATACAATGTAAAGCCATATTGTGGTGAAGCTCATACTTGAATAAACTCATAACAAATAATGTAGATTGTTTTGAGGCTACAATATCATAAGTTATATAAATAAGCAACACAAAATTACATTTTATGAGACACGTATGGCCCATACACTCAGTCCTGTCTGGCTCTTCCCATCGAAGCACAGAAACAACATTTTATATTTACCCAATGACAGGGTGCCTTGGAGATATTTGCTTTTTAAGATTTTTGTTTTGCTTCATAAGAAATTGCATCAGATCCCAGATGTTGTCTTGCTGTGTGTGTTGTATTTGCTAATCTCTTTAAATAAACAGCCCTGTGGTCAGCTTTACCTGTTAGGAGATATAATGACATTGTGTTGTAAAAGTCTTTTCAACTGGATGTGATTGTTGCTCATCCCTACTATATATATATATATATATCATATTAATCACCAGATCATCTGATGTGGTTGAATCCGTGTTTATAGCTATTTCCAAAATTGGATTTGTTATGTGTGTAGGGTCTAGTTCCTCTCTTTGGAGACATGGTGTGAAAAACATACTGGATCTTAGTCTTGTTTAAGCTGGGCAATTCACACCTGCCCGTGTGTTTGCAGCTGTATGAAAAGTGTACAGGGTGTTTGGGAAAGAAGACAGTTCAGCTGTTTTTGCACAGTAAATAAAGATTTAAAAGCCGACGGGGTATCTGTCAGTAACTCAGACTTGGCCCAATAGTGCAGTGCACTGTACCTGGCTCAGGGCCAGCAGTGTATCTCAGCATAATTCCCAATACCATGTGCCAGCCAATGCACATGGCCCCTGTATCCTGCTGACAGGAGTCCCCTGAAAGGCTGATTCGTTCCTCCAGGATCCGTTTTAGTGCATGGGAAGAGCTGCATGTGTTGGAGCCATCCCAGTTTCCCCTCTTGGAATTAGTTTTCCACAAGTCGTGGCTGAGTGACCAGGACTTGACCTCACAAGTGCTTGAATTCACCACAGGCTGCATGTGTTTAGCGGGGTTAGGGATCAGGAGGTCTGCTGTACTCTGTGTTGATTTCTTAATGTCTTCAACTATGTGCGCTGTTTATATCTGGAGTACATTTTTAGCTTAGGGGATTTTGTTTATCTGTTTGTACATCTAGCTCTCTTGGGCGATGCTGTTCCATAAATAAATCGGCACGTTACTGGCAGTAACCTACATGAGGACAAAAAAAACAAGCTGCGATGTTGACGATCTTTGGTGTGGGAGAAATCCAGTACTTTGGGGGTTAAGTTGTGAAAGTTAATGTAATAACTGCTAGCACCATCTGCTGGCCTACTTCCTTACAAAGAGAGAGAGAGTGAGAGCGAGTGAGTGAGCAAGAGAGAGAGAGAGAGAAAAACGAGTCTGGGTTTTAACGACATCTCTAATATTCATGCTGATGCATTTTGCTGCTTTGTGCTTTCATTTTCCACCGCTCTGCCTGCCAGAATCTCGAGCTCGCCATACACGCCCCAGCCAGGGAGAGGGGAGGGCAGCGAGGGAGAACAAGGAAAAAGACAAGTGGGAAAAAGGAGGAAAAAACAACCGGCCAAACAAAACGAGCAAGCTTACACAAAAGCGTTTTTTTGTGTGTAATAAAAGGAGTAACCTACCTTACCCTGGCTGGTGAAGAAGTCGAAGAGGAGTGCAAAAAGGGGAAACAGCAGAGCGTAAAGATCAAGAAAGAACAAGAATTAAGAGGGAGAAGGCTCAGAAAGTCATAGAGAGCACACACGAAAGGCAGGCGGAAAGAGGAATCAATGAGAGGGGAGGAGAGAGGAGGCAGCGGAAGGCAACTCTGACACACACACACACATAGTGAGGGAGACTTGGGTGAAGCCGGACGACAGCAAAGCAGCACGCAGCAGCAGAATGAGAGCTTCCTGGACTGCCACGCACCTCCTCTACCGCCCACAACGCTGCTCCCTCATCACCCTGTGAAGAGACAAACGAGGGTGAGAGAGAGAGAGAGCTCCCATGCGCTCCTCTTGAGCCCTGCCCGCTGGGGGAGGAGGAGACGGAACAGCTCCAGCACTCTCGCACTGCCTGAGGAGAAGAGCTGACCGGGGAGGAGGAGGGGAGGCAAAACGAGGAGAGAGAGAGGGAGGGGTGGGGGGGACGCACGGCTCAAGGAAGAGTGAGAGAAAACGACTGTTGAAAGGGAAAGAGTGAGTGTGTTTGTAAGAGAGAGTGAGCGGGCAACGGAGAGAGAAAAAACCCGGCGAAAGGGCAAGGCTTTTGTTAGCCGGTTGGAGAGGGGGAGGAAAGAGGAAGAAAAAAAAAAACACCATGTCTACAGTGAAGAGGCCAAGAGGAAGGGTAAGTGAGCTGCTCTGAGAGCTGGGAGGGAGGAGGGACGAGGGGGAGGAGGAGGGGCCGGCAGGAACTGAACAACCTCTTCTGCTACTGGCTCATGCTGCACTGCCGCCATCTTGAACTCATTGCTGCTTTTTTTTTTTTCCTACCCTCCGTACTCATTTGCTTTGCTGTATTAGACCTTACTGAGGCACGCTAGATTTACAGTATTTTCATTCCCCCACCCCCACAGTCTATTCTTACCGTAAAACGCTTTCCTATCCTGCTGTGAAACTCTCCGCGAGCTGCCCCGCACTGTAGTTATGTACTGTATATGATGTGAGTGAGTGTGAGTGTGTGTGTGTGTGTGTGTGTCTCCTCCATGAGTTGGAGGCTGTCAGTCATCAGAGAGCTCACTACATGTGGAAATGAGGGGGTGAGAGCGAGGGAAAGCTGGCCGGCCCAAATGGAGCTTACTCTACCTTTTCATGGCGTGTAATGGTCCCCACCATTTTCATGGGACTACGTGCTGTTAGAGAGATTGAAATCACTGCAGTGCTGGCAGGCTGTAATTTCAGTTATTTATAGATGTATTACACAGCTGCAGCGCTCTCACTTTTGGTGCATTTTATCTTTTCTCTTTTCTGTACCCCCCCTCTCTCCTCCTCTCTCTTTCTCTCATTCTGATAGATGCCTGTTTTAATTTTTTCTTCCTCCTGTTACCTCTTTCGTGTGCCCTCATGTTCTTCCGCACTTAAGCATTACTTTCAACCCCTCCCCCTCTTTTTTCTTTCTTTTTTTTTACCATTAACGTGAATGAGAACATTCTAGCATGATCCAGTAAATTTCTTCCTAATAGCCTCAGCAGCGTTGCACACGTGAAAATCATAATGCAGCTCTTGTGTGTGTGTGTGTGAGTGAGCGAGTGAGTGAGTGAGTGTGTGTGTGTGTATATGTGTATGTGTGTGTGTGTGTGTGTGTGTATTTTCTCCCCTTCCTTCCAAATGAATCGCTGATTATTCAACTCCCTGCCCCCACTTTGTTGGTGAGGTTCAAGCTAATTCTCTTTATTTAGCTAGCAGTGTGGAAAAAAAGCAACTGGCCGCGCCTGGGCCATGTAGGCATACGCAACACATTTTTAGATTAGGTCATCCATTTATGGGTTCCCTCTCCCCTGGGCTCAAGGCCCACCACAAGGCGCTTGTGTAGGCATAACCGCAGTCACGCCATCTATTATTCACATATTATCATGTATCAGGCAGGCTGGATTATTTATGTCTGCAAGGCTCACTGTAACCTGCTACACTGAGCCAGTGTTTACACTACCTTTGAATAGCCTGCTCCACCTAAAAGAATTCCATTTAGATCAGACTCAGGGTTTTCATGTGACATGGTTTCAGAGTTGCAGAGTCCTCTCCACCTGATCCAAATGAGTTCTGGGAGGAAACACTGACCTTTCTCCTGCTGAGGGTCTCCCTGGTAGAGTTAGCGAGGAGGCTGAGAGTCGAAGTGAGCATCATGCAGAGCAAAGCGAGTCCTCTCCCCACTCCCGGCAATCTGAGTTGTGGACATCAAGAGGCTCTGCTGTCTAAGTGGTTCACATGGCCTCCACAAGGTTATGTTTTTCTGAATGGGCCAGTGATAGTTGCAGTGGTCACATCGCAGCATCACAGTGTATTTTATTCTCATAAAGGCGATGCAGTAGATTCAAGTATTTCACGTCTTATTTCACTTGTAAGCCCATGTTCAGACTTAATTATTGCATTCCTCCTCTGCTCATTGTTGAGTGAAATGGAAGTGAAACAGAAAGAAAGAAATATTTGCTTGTTTTTTTCACCTATTATCTGAGCTGTATGACACTGTAATGACTTCAGATGGAGCCATAAATAGTAATCCTTGTTATTGATGTTGTTGTTGTAACATAATCATTTTTTACATGTTATACAACATTACAGGTAAATGATGAAACTGGGCTGAAAGTAGCTCGGTGTTTGTACTTTTCTATTCTCCTTTGTTTTTATTTGCCCAAAAGAGGTTTAGTTATGAATAAATCTCCCCTCTCTCCTCAGCCCCGAAAGAACGCTAATGGTCCTGGTAGCCAGGTGCGGGTCCTCAGCCCCCCAGTGAAGAGCAGCTCATCGTCCTCCTCCTCTTCCTCATCATCTTCGTCCTCATCGAGCTCCTCATCGGAGAAGAGGGCGCCACGGAGGACGCATCATCCGATGGATTCAACTCCACAGGACAAGCAGGAGAAGGCCAACAGGATAATATCAGAGGCTATTGCAAAGGCCCGGCAACGTGGGGAGAAGAACATCCCTCGGGTCATGAGCCCCGAGAGCTTCCCCAGCTCTTCCTCACAGTACAAGGCCCACCGAGACCGCGAGCACAAAGGAAACGGCAAGACACGGCCGAAAGAGAAGACGTGTAGGAAAGCCTGCATTGTACCCTCCTCCAAGCCCAAGCAGAAGGCCAAGATCGGGTATGTAGTAACAACCATTAGCTGTTAAAACACAGTCCATTTAACAGAACTTTGATCTCATTACTTTTCATTAGGCAGAGTATAAACCCCTGCAGCACAAATGCACATTACAGGTGCCTGGAGACCAGTGTGATATCTTAATGCCTGAAAGAGAGAAAAATACAAAATATTCAGTTGAAAATTAAATCCATATCACAGCAAATGACCAAATTGGTTTAGAGGTCGTCAAAATCAGGCATAATTTCTTTGTGTAGATCAAATCATCACTTTGGCAATATTCACTGCAATTTCGACTTCACTGGGAGAAAAAGGTTCAGTGTTTCTTATCTTCGGACTGCTGACAGCTCTAGCGACTTTGTGAATAAATCTTAGCTACTTTACAAAGAAGAGAGGTACCAGTTCTGTGCCACAAGTGAGAGACACGCCTCATTCTGTCTCTGTTGTGTTTAGTGAGTGGCAAAGGGGCAGAGCAGCAGTTTGTTACCCAGGTGAAGGATGTGTGCTGTGTGAAAGACCAAATAATTTAAGACAGTCTGTTGCTTCTAACTCTGGATATCAGCTGCTTAGAAATGGCTTGGATGGGACTGTTGGTTAACGTGTAATCTCGTCAGAGAAACGGCCTGTGAGAACTGTGTTTGAAATTTGGCTGATTTAAAATACTATATGTTAACGCAGAGAGTAGGGCAGAAGCAGACAGATAAAGTGCTGCTATTGGCTGACACAAGTCAAATGCAACAAAATTAATAATTGCCATGTTACGTCACCTAATCCCATTTCACGACTTTTCTAGCAGGCTTTAGCTTCTTTAACTAAAAGTATTTGTTTACAATATTTCCACAGTTTTAAAACATGTCCTCAATTCTGCACATTGACCACACGTGGCTCAGTCATGTACTTGGTTTTGATCTTGTGCTGCTGTAGTGCATAACCTAGAGCAAACTGATAAATGTCACAAAGCACTGGAAGATCAAGATAGGCAGATGTCTTAATGCAGCGGTCTGTTTCACTTGCTCTGATTTAGGGGGAAAAAACTAACCATCGAGGTGAAACTGTATCTCATCGAGCCTCGGGGATGTGAAAGAATAGTTATAGTTTTTTTGTGACAAAAGGTCATATGTTGTTGATGAGGTCACATTTGCTGCTGCTCATTTCTGTCTGGCAAGCTGCTGAATCACTAGGGTACCTATCTCCACATGACCCATTGAGATCACTGTTTAAATAGAAAAAAACAAAAATGGAACTCCAATCTCATTAAGAAAAATCACGTTAACAGTCTGAATGGGAGTCCATTTATTTTGAGAATACTTTGTCATTAAGATCACATTGTTATGATGATGCTCATATTAAACAGTGCACATATTTTAGCAGTAGCAGTTTGGATTGAACACTAACACCTGATCTCTGTACTTGGTGGCATACCGTTAAATTATAAACTGCTGTATTTAGGAATACAGTGTTAGAGCTTTTCCTTGTATGTGTTACTATAGAGTATTTGAGTGAGAAGGCCTGCTCGTGTGCTGTGTGAATTTTGCTGGTGCATTTTTACTTGTGTGCATTTTCTGCCTGTGGTTGCCAAGATGAAAGCTCAAAGTTCAACAGAATTTACTGCATGCCATAACAATAAACCAGGCACAGTCATCAGCATAGACATGGGAGGAGCAAACAAAGGCTGCATTTACGTGTGCGACAGTACTGCCAAGTATATTCAGGCAAGTAGTGCTGATGTATAGATACCGTAATCCGCCTCCCATCCCCCTGTTTAACTGCTATATGCAGTGTGTAGCTATAAGCCACACCCAACACGAGCTATTGAAATATCAGCTGGTGCAGATGTGAGGGCTGAGGCAGGGAGCTGAAGGAGAACGGGAATGTTTAAATATGGAGATGTCAGATTGCGCGAGGGAGAAAACAACCAACTTATGGAATCGGTTTTAAATCATCATTCAGAAAGCTTGTGTTTTTGAGACATGGTTTAAGATTGACTGACAGCGGTCAACAATAATATCTGACTGGCAGCTGCGTTGATTAATAATTAGATGGGCTAGGCTGAGGGAGAAAAGCTGTGGCAGATAATGGATTTTGCTGCGTGTGTATGTGTGCGTGCGTGTGTGTGTCTGTGTGTGCGTGCATGCATGCGTGCGTGCGTGTGTGTGTGTGTGAGATAATGAGAAAGTTGTGGCAGTGCTGATGTTTGGGAGAATAGTGAGATGTTGGAGGCATCAGTCATGGTGATAGAGTCCCAGCAGCTTTTCCGGCTTTAGCTGGATGTACTTGCCTGGTGATGCTCTCGGTAAGTCAGGCCTCTCAGCTGCTTGGGAAACCAACAGAATGTTGTTTTGGTAGTATCTCTGAACAGGCTCGGTCTTGATCATGAAATTAAACATCCGTTTGATCATGTAATTTAACTTTGTAGCAGAATATATTTGAGATCAGGGAAACCTAACGTGGTTATTCCGTGCAGACCCAGATCCTTTATCCTCCCAACTGCCTTGTATCCGTGGAGACACTTGATGAAACCATTAGTATTTAATCAAAATCAGTGTAAGACTTGTTAATCATGAAGGGCAGTTGACAAGTTGTCTGCAGTTCGTCATTCAAATGTGTCACTGATAACAGTCTTTGTTGTTATGAGGTAATGAGCTGTGTAACCTATTTTTATTCAGTGTAACAATACTTGGCCTACTTGCAAAAAAAGCATCAGATCAGGATGCATGCAGCATAGCCTGCTTATGTAGCCTAATATTGTTTCAGTCACCCTTTCATAACACTCGTTGCATCATGCACTCCAGCCATTTTAAAATGTCAGGTCAGATGACAGACACTGAATTCTATACAGAGCTAAGCCCTTTCTATTCTATTGAAAGCTTTGTTTTCTTTAAAAAAAAAGTTTACTCTAAGTTTTTCGAGCTCAATTACAAGTCACAATTTTGCTATGACTATTATTTCAAGAAGATCATAAGGAGTCTGCATGGGCCTGGGTAATAAAGGGCATGCTACCATGGACAGTCTGTCCACATTATCTTGAGTGATTCTCAGACTTGTCAGAATTGTCTGTTTTATATCACCCTGTAGTTTGTTGTGCCTAAACGGTGCAATTTCTAATTTTCACCAGTTATATATGTGTGATGATAATCTCTCACAGTCCCTCAAGATGTGTCCACAGTCATCATTTACAGCTGTAGCTCTCCTCTGCCTTTCTTTTAATTGAGAAAAAGGGTTCAGATATATAAGATCCTCTGTCCTAATGTTCCAATGACATATAGTTTTGTCTGTATATGACAAGAGGCTTGTAGGAGTGTGTGAATATTTAATCTGAGGTGTGAAGATTCATAGCTGGCATGGCAAGAGAGCTTTTACTTTTCTTCTGATTACAAACTGTGCAATGAAGAAGAGACAATTTGGAGCAGATTTTCTTCAGAGATATACTTAGTGAGAGGTCTCAATAAGCAACATCAATTTGATGCTTAATGACCACGATGATGTGGAAAATATATTTTTATGGGACTGGAATATCCATTTCCCTTTTAATCAAATTACAAAAAACAAAACAAAAACCATACATCTAGCAGAATATCTAGCAGAGATGCGAGCTGCTCAGTGAACACAATGGAGGCGAACGGTACAAGGTCCCCTGTCCCTCAAAACTCATCAAATACACAACAGGTTCACAAAAACACAGGTGACATGGGAAATCACACCATGAATGAGACAGGGTTTTCTTCTTTCTTCTTTTTCTTTTTTTAAATGGATGTCTGCACAACACAGTTGATCCAAGTTGTTTGTGCCCTGATTCGCAGGAAACAAATAAGAAAGAGAAAGAAAAGAATACGGGTGAGGAAATGGATTAGGATAAATGGGCTGCAGGGATTGATGTGGTGCAGCTCCTCCCCCGGGTTTCCCCTCTCCCTGTGTCTTGCGCTCTCATTAGCTGTAGCTCATTGCTGCACTCATTGCCAGTCACAACTGGGTCACAATACTTTTCACACTACTTGATTTGGACTCACCACAGGTCTCGATATTTAGCCTGCTAGGTATCTTTCAGGCTTCTGCGTTGCATCGGCGAGTTTCCCAGATCAACGTCCTCACAAATAGCATTCAAGTATCGGTTAGCTGCTGAACACTGGCTTTTCTCGCTCATCTCCAAAAATTGCCAGTGTGTAAAATCAACGTTAAAATCGCCTTGTGTGAACTTAACAGAAAGCAGTCAGGCAGGTCTGGGCCATGAACTGTGTAAAGTCAGACCGTGATCAGTCACAGGCTCATGGCACTGTAATGTAAATAGAAAAACTAAAAGCATAAACACTCCAAACACATACCGGCCTGAACATCAGGTTACCTGATACATACCCCCTCTTTTTATTTAAACAGCTAAGATTATAGAGCTCAAGTTTAATAAAACAAAGTAAGCAGATGCACCACTTTTTAAACAACATTTACTTGTATTGTCATGTTCACGATAAAAATGCAGTAGCAGCATAAAAGCAGATAGCTCGACTAGGTAAAACTGGTCTGATTAGACAGTTGAGTACACACCATTTATCAGTATGACATCTCACTGTGGCGGTGAATACAGTGTGGACTTAAGACAGTCAGGGGAAGCATGCAGACATCAGAATCAACATGCTAGCTGGAATACAACACTGACTTGTTTGTAATGGTTGTAATATGGTATCAAGTCTGGTGGTGGCTAGAGAAGAGCTGCTGTTGTTCATTTGTAATGATTTTACTGGTAATTTGTAATGAGTTGAAAAAGATTTGAGTTGTTGTCTTGTGACAAGGCCTTTGAGAGAAAGCTGCAACCTTTTGTTTCAAACACGTTCTCGGACTGCACCTCCAAGTTCTCTTTAGGTTCTTATGTCACTAACGGCAGTACTGGCATCTGGAAGTGGAGACTAAGTTGACAAAATCTTAAACCTCACCGGTAAGATCAGCCGTTTGTTAGTCTGCAGACATGTAGAGGAATTTGCCTTACACAGCCACAGTGATGCAGTGTGATGGAGAAGCACATAATGTCAAGAAGCTCCAGTGAGAGATTCGTACAGGAGAGTCCTGTTCATAAGCATGCACCACCCAGGATCTCCCCATAAAATATTAATGCTTCTCGGCTGCAGAGGTACTAACCTTCCACTAAAGTCATTACTTCAGCCTCCACTCTGTCGAGGGTGTGTGCAGGCTTTTGTTCAGAAAGCCTGAGGTTATGTGTGTATTTGGTGTTCAGTGTATGTTCACACTCCCATTGGATCTCACAGTTCTTAAGTAGAATACAGCACGAGATAAGACTATTAAGCTAATTGTCTGCGTGCATGTTTCTCTGCGATTACTACGTTGTCATTACTACCAAGGTTTCCATCTGAAACAATTTAGTGTAATTGCAGGCAAGTGCCGACTTACTCTGCCGGTTTATTCCACTAGCCACTTGGCAAGTAAGTGAGGGGTCATATCTCATCATATGGAAAATCTGTCTGATGAGAAACATGCATGAAAGCAGCTGATTAAAATATGGATACGCCAGGCACTGTGACAGGTGGACTAGCAACATGACACACATCCAAGATATGTGAAAATGTTATGTATTAATCACTGATCTTTTTCTTGGCTGTTTAAGTGTTTTAATATGATCCATTTTTAGGAAAAGACATCCACTTAAGAATTACGACTAATAATTCAAGCTGGCTGTTGTGGAATTACAGAAAAACTTTAAGTTGGTTGACGACATGCTTTATCATTGAATTGTCTCTAATTTGTACAGAAAATTTCATCAAAGCTTAATATAGACTGTAAGATCTAACACTGATAGCATCAAAACACATAAACATGGAAGCTGCTGCTCATACCTCATGGAAGGGGAAATAACCCTGGGGATCACTCAACATTATCTGTTAAAAAAGAAGAAGAAACGATTCAGCTGTCTCTCTACGCCTTCAAATTCATTCATTTGCAGTCGTTAATGTAATTTTAATACCGGTGTAAAAATCATAATCATAGGTGAAAAAGAGCTTTTAGATTATTATATGATGGTTTTGGAAAGGATATGTGAAGATCTGTGCTGTAGTACGGGTCTTTTTCACAGCAGACAGAATGACGCAGTAGGAAAAGCACAGGTGTTACTTCTCGTCTTTCATTAAATGAAACAAAGGCACTGGCAGATTTGAGGTTATTGTGTCTCCAAATATTTACGTACAAAATCCATCCTTGGGTGAGGCAAGGGTTATTTTACAGGTCAGGCTTGGCTGATCACAGCTCTCTGCAGGCTGGAATTAGCTTTTCTGGGCAGCCTACCTTCTGAAAAATAACCTCATATAATCATCAGATGAAAGCGCTGTGCCGCTCATTCCCTCTTTTTTTTTTTTTTGTTTGTTTCTCCTCCCCCTCCTCCCTTTACATTTTTTCCCCCTAATATAAATTTGGTTCTTCCAGCTCGCTCAAAGCTGTGCATCTGATGTTTCCTGTGAAGAGGCATGTTCTAAATATGCTGATGGTACGAAGCAGCAGGGTAGGATGAAAATATCAAACAAAATGGTGCTTGTGAGATCAATTACATGATAGAAAATGGAGGTTTAAGTCAACTGTATATGCTGCAGCATATAGCTGTTCATATTTCTGTGCTTGCCTAATCTCTTTTCCTTCACTTTTTCATCAGGAAAAGCTAAAGCTGTTTCTTAATTGAGTGTTTTTGTAGTTAATCCCTTGCAGAGTGTGTATATGCGCATGTTCACATGTGTGCTTACGTGTGATATATAAACATGTTGTGCTGTTTGCATGTCTTTGTTGAAATTCGTGTGCGTGTGTGTTTCCCATTTTTAAAGTGCTTGCTGAATAAAGCAGATATCCCCTGTGTGGCAATGTGCACTGTGCAGCACAACTCTGTGAGAGGGGTCTTGATAGTGCTGCTACTACCGTTTTCAGTTGTGTGCTGTGTGGCACTGAGATTATAGCCTTCCATTCATAAGAACTGGGATTTCCTGACAAGGACCGCCACCACTGTCTTAATAAGTCCCTCAGGATGAGAATCATACACAGACACACACACACACACACACACACACACCCTTCACGCTCAACACCAGTTTTGAGGATGACTCAGCCACACATAATCAGAATTCCTTAGGTGGTCCAACTTAAAGGTGATGAAGGCCCCTCTGAGATGCTAAAGCACCACACTGCAGCTTTGGCCTCCAAAGCACTGTCATATCTTGATTCTATTAAAATCAAAGCCTCACACATTCTCTCCCAGTGGTGGCATGCCAAGTAGGGCAGGACAACACTGGGGGGACAAAAGATGGAGGTTTTTTGGCACAATAGGAGGATGGAAGCCAAGTAAGCCTATCACTCTTAGGAAAATGCTTGTGCTGGCCTATCGTCAGGGATTGATCTGTAATGTCAGATCAGGGGCAGCTGTAGTCTAATTAGAGATTGCAAGATTATGCCTGGAGGATGGCCTCTTTAAATCATAGTGGGCAGGCAAATAAATTACTTTATCCTCAGTCAGCAACAAACATTATGTGCAGCCAACGTTAACATAAAAATGCATCTAAATGTTACAAAACAGAAGAAGAAGATGCAGTTGTATTAGCGGAAGTGAGGGCTGAAAGATGATATTTATGGTGATATCAGTTACAACAGAGATATTATCAACACAATAAGACATTCATTTTGAGGCTGCATTAAGACACTTAACAGTAAATACTTTTGTTAATTGCGTGAAAAAAATGAACAGAAAATGAAATGAAACATATTTTGAACAATCAAACAGGTATTAAAATGTTTTCATTTCTGGTATCAAAATGAATTAATCCAAATGAAGCACCACTTAACTACCGTCAACACTCATTTATTTATTTGTCTTTTGTTTTTTAATTATAGCAAGCAATCATTTCGTTGCTTTGTAAAGTCAGAAAAACCAAAGATTTGGATCATGAGTGATTCCACAACATATTATTTAAATGACACCTGTACCAGTGGTATGAAGAAATCCATGATTTCTTGTGGGGTCCTAGTACCGGTAGTTGTTTGCTAGTAACTAGTTGCTGCTTAGTATTTGGACAGTCCATCACATGCTTATCCAAACCTGTATACTTTACATTTTTGAAATGTAAAAGATGACAATCATTTTTTTCTTTTTTCCTCATTGCTCTGTAATTACTACAGATTTACTGATTACAGCTCTATGCTTCTTGTATTCTTTTGGTTCAAGAGAAAATACATGGCAGTTGTTTACAAAGCTCCCTGCCAAATGCTTTGGCATTTACTAATGTGTTTTGACACACATGTTCCCTAAACCAGTTTTAAAGCAGACATGGATAAAATAACTGGCCTGATGAGAAGCGTAAATCGAACAGCATGGGGTATGTTCTGAGTGGCAACTGTGTGAGGTAAAATGTTGAGTAACAAATGTAGTATGTGTATGTCTTTGTCAGAATATACTGGAAGACATACCAGAAGACACACGAGGTCCTGAATATGTTGCAAATAGCCCAGGCTGAACTCTGACTATACCCTACCAAGGTACTTAAAATATAGTTAAGATATTTCCTATGACCCTTACTGAGTTACATTTCATAGGCTGCCTTCACCAGCAGTTATTTCTAAACACTGCACATGGTGCAGGTGTTGTGCTCCCCAGAGGATAAGATTTGGAGTCAACAACTTTTACAAGTGAACTGTGAAATAAGCGAAGCAGACTCGAGCTTGTTTAATTTTGTTTCCAGCTTGTTATAAACTATGTGCATTCTTCCTGTGACATAAAGCAAATGCTGTAAAGCAAACATTTTGGTGTTTTTTGTCCAGATTTTTCACAAAACATATTAGATTTGGGGGAAATCTGCCTATCAGTCACTGCATATTTCTGTGGCAAGTCTCTGCAAAAACCTGGCTCTGGGTTGTTCAAATCAGAGGGACAGTTTCAGAGTGAAACTGGCTGCTCTCATACCTCTTTTTCTTAGCAAGAGGTTGATTTGAAACTGTGTGTTTCCTCCCTGTCATTTGAGCTAATATATTTCAACTTGCGGGGAGGCCATCCAGTCAAGGGTGGTGTGTGCGTTAGCAGTGGTGTTGCTAAACCCCTGGGTGGTCCTGTGTATCAGCCACGGCAGGGCGGAACAGGCTGTAACCATCACTAAGATGTGGTTTAGGTTTTGTGTGTTTCTTTGTGTGTGTATATTTCTGTGTGTGTGTGTATGTAGAGGAGGATATTTTCACTATAAAGCCTTAACTATGCCACGTTGTTCTAGTACACTCCAGTAACAGCAGTTGGTAGTATCAAACAGCAACCTCACCATCAATATTCTGTCTGTACTGGCTCGATTGATGATTTCACAGCCCTCAAGTATCTCCTTTCACAGTTCAGGTTTTCCCATATGCGGATCAGAGGGATGCTTTAGCCCTGTTACTTCCTGTTAGCTGCTGAGCTGCTGCCTGGTGATGTGACACTGTTGTTCAGCAAGGCCTGTATCTCAGCCAGCTTCTGTTTGGTCGAGGAAGAACATTGTGTTCTGTCCCATTCGGTTTGCTTTATAATATTTCCTCTATTCCTCTGGGAGTCACAGCTGGTTAATTATTTTTTTCTTTCATTGTGTCTCTCTGACTTGGCACATTTCTCAGCTGTTCCTAGCCTCGGTGAACACGGGCCGGTGTTATTTTTCACAGGAAGTGATGTCACCCTGAACATTACCACCCACATGGTCAAATACACACCCAGGACACGTTGCATGGCAACCATGAAGTGTCATTGTCAAGAGGATTTGTGAAATATAATATCATCCAGAGGGGGCAGGGATGCCAGATAGAAGGGACTCTTTAGCTCAGTGCTGCCTGGAGAACCTGCTGTTTACTAATTTACAGTCGGATAATACAACAGATGTGTGTTATAGTCCTGATTAATACTCAGCTTGATATTTTTCTTTTCCTCAGTTTGGCCTTTTTGTTCATACATTGTAGTGAGTAATTGCTGTTGGCCAGGTGTTATTTCCCACGTGTTAACTGGAGAGGTGAGAATGGCTAACGATTTCAAGGCGTTATAGCAAACTGGTAAAATTATATTTCTATTAACTACAGAAGCTGAGAAACTGTAGAGGTGCGATAAAATGCGGTGGTCTTTAGAGTGCCTGTGTGCATCTCATTTTCCTATCTATCTGCGTCATTTGTCCTGTGCACCAGTCATCGTCTGTAAATGCTATGATCAGTTGCTTGTCATACACAGTGTCTGTGGCACCTCAGCGTCATTTGTGCCGTCATAGAAATTGGCTCCCAACAATCAAAGGCAACACTGACTGAGCTGACAAGAATAGAACAGGGGTCTTAAATTTGGACTGAAGCTGCATTTAAGAATATGTGTTTGTATTATTTTCAACATAATGCTGTACCACAAAATCCAGTTTAGTGTGCATGTGTTGTTGTGGTTATTCCTCCTTTATCTCTATATTGTATGAAGAATTATAAGAAGGTTTATGAAACAAAGGCAGTGCTGCTTTACATGGCTGATGTGTTTACTTGCATGTTGTTCAGCAGGTTGTCCTGCTGGCATATGAGCCCACTTGGTGTCTGAAACAGAATGAGGCTAATAGGAGGCGGTATTGCTTGCATTGGATTTTTTTTAACCTGCGGTATGTGTCTCTAATGTAATCTCATATGAACAAGCCCACAGGGACAACTTCCTCACTAGAGACATACCTGCTCACGCTACAGTCTGTCTGAATAAACCTGTGATTGTGTGTGTTCAGAGCACAGAGTATGTTTGCCTTTGTGGGAAGGTTGGGGTGGAATTGTATTGCGTATGTAAGCGTGCTGGAGAGAGAGAGAGAGAGAGAGTGGGGGAAAGATGCTGCTGTACGTCCGATTATTAGCAGTGCTTTTATTTTTTTCATTTTTCCATTAACATCACACCAAGGCTGAGATTTGACGCCTGTGGCATCCAAGAGATGATACACATGGAGAGGCGCAAAATAGGAAGTGGGTGCATATGTGGTGAGAGAATATATGGAGAAAGGTCATAGAAATAATATGTGCGTGTGTGAAATGTGTATGTGTGAAAGAGAGAAGAGGGAGTTGGAGTATGAGGCACTGGTGAAAAGTAGAAGCTTGTGTCTGTTCATTGTAAAATCTGCTTCCATCTGGGCTCCTAATATCATAACATCCCAGCAGTCTGTCGTGATACTACAGTTCTATTAGGCCCTGTTAAGAAATGCAATGCTCACAAACCACCAATGGTAATGAAAGGAGGAAAATATTTGCCAAAATATGCCTAAATGATGTTGGTTTGAATATGCAGACTAGCTGGGAGCTTTAGCAAAGCGCCGAATTGCTTATAAAATAAACTCGGGTAGCTCCCATTGTAAGCATGTTAATACATTTAAGGATTTCCTACAATCCTTCCACTGCTGTTGTTGTATGTTGGGGTGAAAAACCACATGCTGTCAACCACACAGAAGCATTCCTTCAGTATTTAGGTTACTGCTGCCAATGGGATCTATTGTTAACGTACTGCAGTGCAGGACGAGTTAATCTATGTGCACTTGTTTTACTCAGTCTTGCATACTGGTGCAAACCTGCAGTGGATTTCAGTTTGTAAGTGTAGTCAACAAACAGCCGAATTACCAATTGGTTTGAGTGTCTTTTTTTATTTATTCAAAACTGCTTTGATGCCATAATGCTTATCAGTTTGTTTTCTGCGATCTCGGTGTGAGCGGTATTATAATGTCTGTACGACGGTAGTTTTATAACCCATTAAAGACAGCCTGTCACCCAAGCAGTTTATCCACCCACAAAAACAGCAGTTAAAGAAGGTTTGTCCCAAGTTACTGCAGGTTTAGTACACAATATCCTGTCCAAGCCTCCGTGCCTCACCTGATCTGTCATGCAAAATTTCGGAAATAATTGAGTTAATTTCATTTTAGCTCACGCTAATGTCACTAAGTCAGGTACGCACTGACAGCATTTGTGAAATTCATATACACAGATATACATACATTTTGAAAATATTTGTCTATTCCATTCAAGTTCAGGTTATTAAGGTCAATCACTGTCTGTCTGTGTGTTCACCAGCTTCTTCTGAGTTGTACGTTTAAGGCTGTAAACAGAGCAATAAACAGTGGTCTGTGTACAGGAGAGGGTTTTCATTACCCTGGGCATCATCTCATATTTATGATGTTTATTTTCCCTCTCCTTCAGGAAAATTGTCATCAAGATTGGAAAGAAGAAAAAACGAAAGCCGGAGTCTTCAGAGGAGTCGGACGATGACCCACCCCCTCGACACACCTCCAAAGATGCCGATTCTGTAATATCCCACACATACACCTTCAAATAAAGACACATAAACATATAGTACAAGTTACTATTATTGCAACTGGAGGTGTTCAGGCTTTGGAGCACTTAAAATATATTTCATCTCACATCATCAAATTATTATTATTAGAACCCAGAACTGTGTGATAACACAAGATCTTTGGTAAACGCTCCCCACATTACTCAGATGTGGTGTTAGTGTTGTTACTTGTGGTAACACTGTTGCTGAAAGAAAATAAAGGGAAAGGCTGGCTCTACTTCTGTTACAATTCTGACACAAGGCAGTGAGTGAAGTGGTGTCCTCGACCTGACTATTCACACCACTGCTGAGCCTGGAGGAAGGCTTCACAGCTCTTCTTTGAGCCTGGGAGGATTGACTCTGCGGTTCACGTAGAGGCCGTTCAGTGGGTGGCTATCATAAGTACATATTCTTATCTGTGTCAATGGAGACGACTGACAGCAGAGAGGCATTATCTAGGTCAAAGCATCAGCTAATGCACCTTCCTGTGCACACACCCACCTAAATATATACTGTATAGCATTAATGACAAATTAAATTGAATGTAGAGCATTACTCATTTTCCTTTGAAAGGAAACATGATTGCCACTGCCTTTGTTTTTATTTATTATTTTTATTGTGCATAATTTTATATGTGCATAAAAAATACTAAATAATGAAATGTATTAATCCTGAGTAATGATGACTTTGCCTCCTCCTTCGCCCCACCACCTCTTGCTCTCTTTTTTGCGTCCTATCCGGACGACTGCTTATGATATAATTACCCTTGTTAAACGGTGCCCCTGGCCTTAATTAAAACAGTCTGTTGATGACTCATTTAGGATGATCCTGTGGAAGAAGTCAAAGTAGTGTGGCCGACAGCTAGAAAAGAAGCATGGCCTCCTCAGGGGTTCAGCCCTGTTGTCGTGGCGTATGGCAGGTTTGACTTCCCAGCTTCTGGTCAGCTTGGGTTTGGGGATGTGAGGGTATATCTCCATGGGGATATTATACTCCACACCTAATTAACTTTGGCTCAGTGGCATTTATTCCTAATTAACTACATATTATCATTAGGAGGGGCTCGTGTATTGATGCAGGATACGGCGGCCCACGCATATGATAATTATAAAGGCTTGACAGGAAGGAAGAGTAGCTGGGTTTGAAAACGCTCATTTTTTCAGGCTCACGGAGCCTAATGTTTTTCAGAATTCCTAACTTGGTTTATTGAAATTAAACAAAGGCATTCAGGGGTTGTATGTGCTTGTCATCTTTGATATTGAAAAACCCACATTATCATTCACATATATGTTGATTTTCAAGCTTAACTATTCTATCATTCATTTTTTCCCCATCCATTACAAAATAAAATAGCTTGATCCTCTTAAAAAAAGAAAAACCCTCAGATGAATCATGACACACCTGCCGTTATTAATAACCGAGGGAACTATGAGTACAGTGTGGTTTTTTAAAGTGCTGTTTACCCCAGAACTATGGAAAGTTCTCTGACACAAGTGTAAAATAGCAAGTTTGAGGCTAAGGGTGTTTCCACACTTGCCTACAGAAAGTCATAAACCTCTCTCCCTAAACTAATTTTTTTTTATTCATGAGACAAAGGAGGCAAGAAGTAATCCAGATCAACTGATTGTTATTATAAATGATCTTGTTTCCCTTTTACTTTCCTTTTCCAGAAGAGGAGATCTAATCGACAGGTGAAAAGAAAGAAGTATGCTGAGGAGCTGGAGGCTAAGTTGTCAGATGAGGAAGTCAAGGTTATTGTCAAAGCCAAGAAAACCGCAGCATCCAAGGAGCCGGCTCTTCAACTCTTTGTTGTAAGGAGATCTGCCTACAACTCCCACACACCTCACAAGTCAAGTTTAAATTCATTTATTATTTATTATTTTTATTATCATGGAAAATACAGCTGCAGAGCGAGGCCTAATTAATTTCACCGCAGATAAATCTTCCATTTGGAAGATCACTGAATTTTTTTATGGCAGTAATGTGTATAATAATAGAAAAGAGCACATTTTTGTAGAACATCAACGGGACGACTTTGAAGCACAGCAAAGCCTGTTCTTTCTCATACTGTACCGTTCAAATCA
>OMNW01008136.1:20241-31045 GCA_900303245.1 Selene dorsalis
GTTCAAATCAAGGCCTCTGCAGTGTGCATGTACAAGATGGAGGCAACATATCCAGTGCCCATTTTTAATCATTTAGGTGCAACAGCAGAGAATTTAGCAGTGGGGCATCATAAAGGCAGCCAAAAACATTCCCTACCAGTGTAAAGCAGTGTAATCATGCCTTTTTAGTTGTTAGTTTTATTTATGCAGTCCATCACAAATTTATCAGAGGGCTCTACAGTCTCTACAATTTACGACAGCCTCTTACATTACACACTAATTTGGATAGGAAAGAACTCAAAAAATAACAGATGAAGAATTGAAAACCTCAGAAAGCACACAGTCAGTTGAGTTTTTATTTGTTTTTTAATCTACACACTATTTTCTTTAATCGCACATTGTGCTGTCTGGTCTTTGCATCAAGAATCTTTAGGATTATACAAACATATGCTTTGAGAGACTATGAAAGCACTTGACATTAAATGTTTCATGTTCACTGCACTTGTAGGAGAATCCCAGTGAGGAGGACGCTGCTGTTGTTGACAAAATCATGTCTTCTCGTATCGCAAAGAAGGAGGTAATTCTGATTTACTTCTATTTTTTTTTTCTTGTCCTTCATGATTGTAAGAGAGGAAATTCAATTCTGCACAGTTATGTTTCCATTGGAATTATATTTCTTAACGGTGAGATGTGAATTATTTATTTTCTGTAAATAATGTATTGAGAGAACATTATTTTACTTGGTATTGGGTAACACATAAATCATGTGTGCAGCTTTAGTTGTAAATGAAATTACCTAAGATGACATAGATCAGTAAAAAAAGGAAAAACTCAGTTTGTAGTGTGTCTCTAATTTAATGTTATGTTATTCTCTGTAGGTTTCTCCAGGGGTGATGGTCGAAGTGGAAGAGTTTTTTGTAAAATACAAAAACTAGTAAGTGAAATCACCACTGCATTGATGCAATGCATCATAAACCATCACAAAATAATTTCAGGCAGATTTTTATTTTGTTTTTGATTAGCTTTTATTTTTGGATCACTGGATTGGATTCATGTCTCATGACTGAATGAGACTATATTAAGAGGATCTCTGTCAAACATGGCCTATAATCATCCCAACATAAGTTAGGTGCTTGATCTGCTAATAGACATTGTTCCTTATATTTTACTTAGCTTCCTACATTAAGACAAAAATTTGATGCCTTCAGAATAGATACCATGAAGGCTTTCAGCAAAGATACAGACCACTTGATTTCACAAGCGTGAAACCATGCCAGGCAGCCTTGGGACAGCTTTCAGTGTTGCCTTGTATGTTATCATAAAATTGTGCAACAGTGATTTAATTTTTCTACTATGTACTCAGGGACATTATTAAAAATTCTCCTTCCACGGCAAATTATCAGTCGCAGAGTTTTGAAAATTAGGATTCATGAACCACCGGTTTACTACCTCAGCCTCCCAGAGAAATAATTTCTTTTCACATGACAGATCATCTGTCATCAGCCGTATTGCATTCATTACTTTTTCAGCCTAATGATGAAAAGGATGGAAATATGAATTTCCCATTTGAAATTTTCTAGTCCACAATGAATAGAATGAGGAGTCATGTTGGCACAAATAGCTTGTCAATAAAAGAGCGTGTGACCACATCTGCAAACTGTGATCACACCTGCTGGTCTGAGTGGTCGCTTCAAATGCTGGTTAGAAGGTGTTTTTCAGGGTTTCTCACCTTGATCTTGTGTGTGTGTGTGTGTGTGTGTGTGTGTGTCAGCTCCTACCTACACTGTGAGTGGGCCACAGAGCAACAGCTGGAGAAGGACAAGAGGATTCAGCAGAAGATCAAACGCTTCAAGATGAAACAAGCACAGAGGGCACTCTTCTTTGCAGATGTAAGGCTGTGTGACTGTGTCTGTGTGTGGACATGCTGTATATTGTCTTTGCGTCTGCACATATTCAAGCATACAGTATGAGCAGGTGTGTGTTTTCAGAACATGTTGCCTTCTAGGATGTGTGGGTCTAATGCAAGGTACTTTTTGTGTTTTGTTCGTGTGGGCTGACACATCTGTGTGCATACATTTGAATCTCTTTACTCACTCTCTTGATACAGTAGTGATGGTTGTCTCTCTCCAGATGGTGAGTGGGCACTCGGGTTTATTCTCTCGTTTTCTCTCCCTCTTTATTTCCCTCTTGTGTTTCTTTGTGTCTTTCAGATGGAAGAGGACCCCTTTAACCCTGACTATGTAGAGGTAGACAGAGTACTGGAAGTGTCATATTGTGAGGACAAAGACACAGGAGAGGTAAAGCAAATCCTCTTTCATTGAGTAATCATATCTGTGAGCAGTGTGTGTTTATTTGTATCTGTGTGCCTGAACACGTCTTACTTTTTCACTTTTTTGTGCTTTTGCTCCTTTCAATATATTCTTCACTCTAGCAATGTCTTTGTATCTCAGAAGTGCCCAAGGCCATCCTAATAGGCTTCCCCGCAGCCTTTGTTAATATTATAAAAACAGAGCTTGACCTCGCTCTAGTCTTTTCCAGCATTAATTCTTCTCTGCCTCCTGCAGGAGGTGGTGTACTACCTGGTGAAGTGGTGCTCTCTGCCTTACGAGGACAGCACCTGGGAGCTGAAGGACGACGTAGATCAGAGCAAAATTGAAGAGTTTGAGCAGCTGCAGGCAGCCAAGCCAGACTCACGCAGGGTGGTAAGCCTTGCCCACCCACATTCTTCACTTATCACTGTACTTCCATTTTACTCCATTTCTCTCCTCCTGTATGGATATTTATTGCTGGCATTTTGAAGTGCTAATACTGTAAGTTAGTTCCCCATAATGATACATATCTTTAGAAATGTATTCATCCAAAGTATGTACAGTCAAATATAATATATAATACAAACTCTCCCTGTACATTCATCACTTAGGAGCGGCCCCCAGCCAATCTGTGGAAGAAAAGGGAGCAGTCGAGGGAATACAGGAATGGCAACACCCTCAGGGATTACCAGTTAGAAGGAGTCAACTGGCTCCTCTTCAACTGGTACAACAGGTTAGCTATAAGTATTGTACATGCCTTCACACATGTTCTGCCCTTACACACTGAAAAACCCACCCACAGGCGAATCAATCTGTCAGTTATCCATCTAAAAACATGATCTGGATCATGTTTTTAGTCATCAGACTTAAAACACAACCAGACACATTGCACAAATTGCATAAGTTGCAGAGTTATGGGCAGCTACTGGCAAATGTTCTACATTGCTGTTTCACGCCTGTATTAAAACACAGTTAAACATGATTGAATGGATTGAACAAAACCAAAAATTCAAAATTGTATATAAAATTTAACTGATAAAGTACCACCGTATCTAATGTAGTCCAGTGGAATTAATGTGATTTGAAAATGTGATCTAATAATATTGTTAATATAAAGTTCAATCAACATGTCATGATTATTATTTTTAAATCAATCTATACCTAGATAAGCTATCCGGAATGGTGTCAGCATGCGTATTAAGTATCTCTATATTTGCCTGTAAAGCTTCAGTAATCTCATGCTGATAGGGTTATACAATGTGTGCACTGGTTCATGGATTTGATATTGGCATTTTGGATTTCAAGAAGAATCTTCTCTGTGCACAGCGATTGCAGATTATAATAATAAATCACTTTTCTGATGTACCACATGCACACACGCACACACACTCGCAGACACACATCAGAAAACGTGATTTATTATTGGTCCACACATGTGCATTTGTGGGCCATGCTGTGATTTGGCTGTATTCACATTATTTGGTTTGACCTGCGAGGAGAGTTGAATTTCCTGTCAAAGTGTGCACTGCTGAAACAACAATAGCTTTTTCGCTGCTCATGAACCAGTGAAGGGAACGCTGCATTGTACATCTGGAGTACATGGTGTCAGTGTGCTTGCATTAACCCTGGGAATTGGCTTTGTTATGTGTGAGCATGCAGGAGTTTGTGTATGCCCACGCAGAAAGATTCATCAAAAGTAGAGAGCTGCTTAAGAGGCCTGTGGGAATATCTGCACGTTGCAATTAGCATCAAGACATAATACCCCCACCCACTGGACAGCTGAATAAATGGTTTGCCGGAGTACACCACGCAGCAGAGGCAGTTGCATTTGCCATTATGTTGTATGTCATCGCTTTGCTGTGTTATTATTGCTGATGATGTCATTTTCTCCTCCGTTGTTTTCTGTTTAGTCTTTTAGTATCAAGGGATTTTTGTGCATTTTCCTCATATCCCTCCTTTTCTTCTTTGTCTATTTCTGCATCTTCACCAGGCTATTTTCTTTATCTTCACACATTTTTCTGCGTACTTTAATACCACCACAAGATTTCTACATGCAACAGAAATGCTCACATACACCACCACTTTCTCATACTTTTACCTAAGCTTTCTTCTGTTGTTTTTTTATTCTCCCCCAATTTTTTTTTTCTCAATCTTGTTCTTTCCTCTACCGACAGACGGAACTGCATCTTGGCAGACGAGATGGGCCTGGGAAAGACCATCCAGTCCATCACGTTCCTTGAGGAGATCCATCGTGTGGGCATCAAGGGGCCATACCTCATTATAGCTCCGCTCTCCACAATTGCCAACTGGGAGCGTGAGTTCCATACTTGGACCCACCTCAATGTTATCGTCTACCACGGAAGCATGGTCAGCAGGCAGATGCTCCACCAGTATGAGATGTATTTCAGGGACGCACAGGTAAATGGGCATTAAGCAAAGATATATTTTTTTACTCTATAATTTAAATAGTGATGGTGACAGTTATAGCACAGTCACACAAGAGGTCAGTTCCCAGCACAAGGAATTTAATTTTGAACAATCATCCCCCCAGTTCTGAGTGTAAATGTATGTCAGCCAGCTGCTAGATGTTGCAAAAGTCAGTGCAGGATAACTATACAGGAGTAGTGCAACACACTCAGTAAATTGCATACTTAGCATATCCTTTTCTTTGAGAAAAAAAAAAAAAATACAAACCAACACTCATAGTTCTGTTCTGTGTTTATACCAGCACAATTTAGTCTCAAGGTTGAAGACACATGTCTTTTTGTATGAAGTGAATTTCTGTTTTATGGCATCATATTAAGACTATTACGAGCTAATTATATCAATATCAAATTAAGAGAGAGTAAAAGTTTGTTTCTGCAGTGTGATGGAAATCTTGTGAGCCTGATGGAGGAGGTTTCAGCAGACCACAGATGTCATGGGCATAAGAATTTATTGCAGCTTGAAGCACCAAGAAGACAGTCAGTGGACAATTACAGATGTTACCAAGCTAGCTAATTTAATGCTTTACCAAACCTGAAGCTGCCTTTTGGACTGGGTTTATATACACCTCCAGGATCCTTCTTGGTGGTGCCAAAAATACTCCCAAATAAGGCCGTTCCATATGGCCCATATACATGTGGGACCTACATCTAAACATGATCTCATGTTGAGGGTCTTCCTTGACTTTTGTCTTAATAAGGACGATGCATACTACCCATCCCAGGGATGCTAAGGCTCTCCCCTGAATGTTTACAGACCTTCCTTATGCTTGCTATCAATAAGGGGCCCTGCTGTAGCTGTGGTTACTATGGTTACTTCTGATGGGAGTGGAGCCGCTGTGCACTCACCGGGCCAGAGATGGACATCATGCTATGGTGGCCTGTAACTGACCCTTTGTATAGACACTTGCTGAATAAAAAAATATAGACCAACAGGAAAAATACTCTCAAAGAATGACAATCTTTCAAACATAGAAATACATATCTGGATGGGTATATATTTCTTATATAAGTATACCGTTCAAATATGCGTTATATTCACATCTGTTAGCCTCTTATGCATAACAGATGTGGTTAGAGCAATCCACTGTTTGAGATCCACAGCCGAGCACACATCTTGTCTCACATATCTGACACTACTGGAATCATGAGGATTGAGAGGCATTTTAGGTCACCCTGAGATACCTAATCTTTCCCCTTTTTTGAACACAGTCGAGCAAAAAGCAACATCACCGTGCTTACCTTTTGGAGTGAATAGCAGTGATTCACTTTGATTAAAATAATCACAGTGCCTTTTAGAAAACAGTAGCACTGTGTCAGCAACATGAAGTCCTGTGAGTAATCTAATGATATGTTTCAACATGGGACGCCTGCACACAACAATGCCAGTCGGATATTGAAAAGCCAGGGAGAACATGATTATCATGTGTAACAAAAAAGCTCAAATGCACCAAGACTCTGTAACCAATGCAACAGACTCACTCACCACAGTGATTCAGAAGCAAAGCTCACGTAGAGAAAGGGGAAGGCAGGCAGTGGTTGAAGTGTAGTAGTTGTGAATGCAGTGCAATGACCCAGGCAAAAGTTTTCTCTTGACAGAAGGCCTGTGTTGATTTTGTTTGTGGAACATTATTGCTAAGATTTAGGAAATCTGACTTGATTCTGTCATTCACCCTTTTAAATTATGTGAGAATAGTGTTGAAATCAAATTCAACTGTCCGTGAAGCTCTTGGCGCATGGGAACGTTTTCATGAATAAGTGGTTCATAGTACTAATGTAGCATATAACAAGATTCAGAGAAGGGCACATGCCTGACAATAAGTAGACTAGTAGGCAGTTAGTGAGCCTTGAGCGGAGGCTTTCTGTGGTTGGCAGGCCACGTGATGTGTTACAACAGGCACTTAGGAGCTCTTAGTATTCAAACGAACTGTAGGAGGAATTAAGACGAGTGAGAGCAGAACAGAGCGGAGCCGCCACCAGGCTGTCTCCCAGGCAGCCTGTGATGTCATAGCAGCCCCCAAGGGGAGCTCTCTGTCAGTGCTGCTCAGGCATATCAGAGAGAGAGGCTCCTCTACAGCAGTCTGTTGGCTGGCTGGCTGGCAGCAGGCAGGCAGGCTGGCTGGCTGGCTGTGGGAGGACGTTACTGGATAACTGAGTATCCCTTGAGGACTGTTGTCAAGGCAATAGATACAAATGATGAGGCGTGGTGAAGCAAAGCCTCCCCAGACAGAAAAACAAACAAATAAACAGCATAAAGACTCACTAGTGGGTGCGTATTCGTGTCTTGGTTATACTGTACATTTGCCTCACAACCAAGAGGTGTGTGAAAGCTAAAAATAGAATGGGCCATGTGTTTGCTGTCAACAGCATAAGGCTGCAAATTAGTAGGTTTATGATGTCAACAAGTCACAGGAGCATATCCAAGATCACTGTACCTGAATAATGTATGTGTTCACTTGGTATTTCCCTATGTAAAACTTACATAGTCATTAAATACACTGAGAAAACATTTAATTTTAATGACAGTCCATATCCCCCATTATTTGAATTCACAATACAAACTAATAATGCAAATGTAATGTGTTTTTATGTACCTCTCGAGATACTATTTCTTGAATATAGTGATATATTATGTGTTGTTTCAAAAACTTTAAAGCTTGTCCCACATCTCTCCTCTTGTCTTCAGGGCCGTGCGATGCGAGGGGCCTACAGGTTTCAGGCTGTTATCACCACATTTGAGATGATCCTGGGAGGCTGTCCTGAACTTAACGCGATAGAGTGGCGCTGTGTTATTATCGATGAGGCCCACCGCCTCAAGAACAAGAACTGCAAACTGCTGGAGGGCTTCAAGCTCATGAGCCTGGTACGTAAACCGTCAGCTTAGAAGAAGAAGCGTGAAACCACAAAACTGTGTTTGGCATTTCTTGTTGAACTCTACAGTTAAATTGAAATTAATTTTAATTGCTATAATCCTCTCCTCCCTCTTTTAGGAGCACAAGGTCCTGCTGACAGGCACACCTCTCCAGAACACAGTGGAGGAGCTCTTCAGCTTGCTCCACTTCCTGGAGCCTGCACGCTTCCCCTCCGAAAACACCTTCATGCAGGAGTTTGGAGACCTCAAGACAGAGGAGCAGGTAATCTTACAGAACCATAAAGAATGTGTCCTTAACTTTTATCTCTGACTATTCAGAGTTAAAGATACAAGGATATCACAATGAACATACATTAGTAGTAGTTGTAATACTTGAACACAGGAATACACCTGATATATCTGGTATATCAGGTTAGACAAGTGATATAAAGATCCTCTTGGTACAGCTTTTCCTAACTAGGGCACACTGACATTTTCTAAGACACACACAGAGACACACACCCAGCATATGGTGGATAATGATAGCAGATAATAGGGAATTATACAGCTCATTGTTGGACTATATATTGACACAATTGCTCACAAGAATAAAAGCTTTTATCTTTCCTTCTACGTGTTGCAGTTTGCTATGTCATTATTAGCCAGTAGCGCTTAAGAGATGCTGGGGAAAAGACTGTTAAAACATGTTTGAAGTATGGTGCTCGTGCTGAAAGCTAAAATATTTGGAAAGGCTACAACTCTAAATACTAAAGTGGAAGCTCTTAGTGACAATGTGAATGTGAAATCCTTTTAATAGTAGAACTTGCTGGTACTATTAAGAGGTACTTTATCAGCACATACCATAACTGATGATTGATGAGGACCTGGAAATGTAATAAAAAAGAGCAGTTGTAGGGGACAGCTGGCTCACTGCTGGGGGTATAGTAGTAACTGAGTTTTGCTGCGTGTGCTACTGAAGCACAAACTGTTGACTTATGGTGAATAATAAGGAGGGAAAGAAAGTCTGAACTCTTGTCTCAAAACTGAATACATAAAAATTCCAGATATTAACTGTAGAGTCAGTGGGAAAAATGGCCGAAAGAAGGCCAGACAAGTGAGTCAAAACATCTCAAAAACCGGCGGTGGATTGGCGACAGGGTCATGAGTGGTCAAGGCTCATTGATAAATGTGGGGAGTGAAGGCTGGTCTGTGTGGTCTGATCCAACAGACCAGCCACTGTTGCTCAAATTGCTAAAGTTAATGCTGGTTCTGATAGAAAGGTGTCAGAATACACAGTGCCTCGCAGTTTGTTGTGCATTTGGCAGCAAAAGGGACCAACACAATATTAGACTGGGTGTGAGTAATCATCCTTATCTCTTTGGTCCACAGGTACAGAAGCTTCAGGGTATCCTGAAGCCCATGATGCTGCGCCGGTTGAAGGAGGACGTGGAGAAAAAGTTGGCTCCTAAAGAGGAAACCATCATTGAAGTTGAGCTCACCAACATTCAGAAGAAATACTACCGCGCCATCCTAGAGAAAAACTTCTCTTTCCTAGCTAAAGGAGCTGGCCAGGCGAATATGCCTAATCTGGTCAACACCATGATGGAGCTAAGAAAGTGCTGTAACCACCCCTACCTCATTAAAGGTAGGACAGTCCCTTTATAAGGTTAAATACAGGTTAAGATAGTTTAAGATAATTGAAATATACTGCTGTGATGTGGGTAGGCAAAGCTGCAGTAAATCTACATACACATAATTTCCAGTTTAGCTTGTGTAGGAAATGTAGGTGAACTTTAATTTGATACCTGAAGAGATTGTTCCCTCAACAGGTTCTGCATACTGATAAGATTGCCCTGACAAAGCCATGAAAATCTCATCAGATTTCTTAGGTGTTTGCGTTAGCACTCTGTCTAGTGTTTTGCTTTTGTTTCATTTTCACGTAAACTGCAGTGTCAGTATCGAATGCAAGGTTGCCTCTGATAACACATTGTATGAGAATTAACTATAAATGTTACATCTGTAATGTAGAATCTTGTTCTTGTGGGAGGAAAACAAGAGAAGCATGGGAAATTCCTGATGTATCAATGTTTTTGCATTTGCCTATCAGGGGCAGAAGAGAAGATCCTGGAAGACTTCAAGGAAGTATATAGCCCCACTGCCATGGACTTTCACCTGCAGGCTATGGTGCAGTCTGCGGGAAAGCTGGTCCTTATTGACAAACTTCTGCCTAAGATGAAGGCTGGAGGGCACAAAGTGCTCATCTTCTCCCAAATGGTGCGCTGCCTGGACATCTTGGAAGACTACCTCATTCAGAGAAGGTAATGATGAAGGATTTGTCATTTACTGGTCACTGTTTCAAGAGCTGGAGGTCTGGAGAAGTGATTTTGAAATTGTCTCACATTTTAAATGTCATGCATTACAAGAAAGCAAAGGTTTTTCCATGACTGAAGTCATGGAAAAAACTGTGGTATTTTAAATGGGAAAGAGTGGAATTCCTGCTTCCTTCTGTCATAGTGCACAGGCAGATCAGCGTGTCCATACCTCTCATGGCATTTTTCATTGTTAAGGGCTGCTTATGCTCAAAAATATAAAATGACTTTTACTCATGCCTTATTAAATTCTTCATGAGTCAAAAGGATCATCAAATTGCAGGCAGGGATCAGTACAATTATTAGGAATATATTATAAAGGATCATCTGCAAGCTTCAACAGCTGCAAATGACAAGAAACAGTTTCTGCAATGGTGTTTTAGTATGGAATACATGACAGCCAGTGGTCAGTGAGAGCAGCTGATAGAAGCATTAGCAAGTAGAAGTAAGGAGCTCTGTGATTCATCACAACAAATGACTCAGAACAGCACATACACCCATTGATCTATCCATCCATTTTCTACATCCATTATCCCGCTGTGGGTCTCTGATGGCAGGAAATTTCCCAGCACCCCCTGGTGAATAGGTTGCGTGCACACATGCAACACACATACAGATTACAGGAGAACAAGTTAACATTCACACTCATACCTGCAGGTAATTTAAAATGTTGAGTTCATTTAACCGGTGTCCTCTCAGAGTTGTGGGGAAACTGGGCGTAGTATTTTCATCTCTTGTCTTTCAGTATCATTTAGTTGTATACCCAAATGGATCCCACAAAATCTCTCCATTTGACAAAATATAAAAAATAAT
>OMNW01008137.1:0-10605 GCA_900303245.1 Selene dorsalis
GTGAGCATGCGAGAGAAAAAGAGAGCGAGACGTCGGATAATATGACTTGCAACGTCGGTTGCAGCATCATCACTGTGTGTGTTTATGAATGTGAGCAGGGAGAGGAGGAGATTCTACACAAACAGGACATGTGGTGTTAAACTTTTGTGCTATAATAACCTCATCTGCGCTGCTCATTGATACGCCGAGGGCGGGCCATTGGGTTGAGACAGTTAAGAGGTTTATTATTTAGTGTAAAAGTAATGGTGACCATTGTGCGTCTGCCCCAACCCGATTCTGATGGCTAAATTCCGCTTGGCATGGCAGTGGAGCCGATATGTTTCAATTCTAGTCAGTGTGTGTGCTTCCACCGGCTGCAGGTGCACTGCGTCATGGCTCCAGCACTGCTCCGGTGTCTGGAGCCCTCCGCAACACATACTCAAAGAGCCGGTAATAATTAAGGAGCCGCTGGGCTGCGTTAATGTACATAGTGGAAACCCTGGTATTTGTTGAAGGGAACAAAACAAAACTTGCCTTGAGTATCGGCAGCTGGTATTGACAGCCTTTATGAGTACAATACTTTGAAATAAGGCCCGTATCGGCCCGATACTGATACCGATATCGGTAATCACCCATCCGTACACTATACAAAATCGTCTACGTATCTTGGACCTTGATTTTGATTTAGAGAATGATCTTACACATGATCTTATATAGGCTACAGTGGCTCCTTTGAAGTCTGTAAAGCATTAATATATATGTGTTTGAATTTGTCACACCACAGAACAATTTGTTATTGATCACTCAGCCATATTTAAATGATTTTTAAAAATTCGCCAAGCACATTAAATTAGTATATTAAAAAAGAGCAGCTTTCTCTGCTCTAAAGTGAATGTCCAGACTACAGCCTCTGAGCCTCTAACACTTAAGCAGAACACCCTTGTAAAAATACACAATTTAAAATAGGTTTTGTTTGTGAGTGTAGGACAAGCAACATGGATGATATTTTGAAAATAAAGTGTTACTGTTAAGCCATGCTCATTATAAACATCATGACCGTCCATAATCCTTTTTTTGTTATTGTGCAACATGAGTGACTAACAGACAACACATACTATATGACACAGGGCAACAGAGACAAGAGGGTCAACAAAACAAGACAATAATCCAATAAGACAACAACGTGAACAAAATTTGAATAATCATAATTATTATCATAAATAACATTTATAATGATAATATTAACCTTCCCGTAAATAGTTTTGGTAAAGGCAGAAGGGGTGAAGAAAGAGAGTGAATGGGTGAGACAAAAAAAACAAAAAACAGAAGAGGTAGACAATGGTGCTGACAAGGGGCATCACTTGTTGGGTCCCAAGGACAAAGGGGGTGCCCGGAGATACATACATACAGTATTATATATATAGTTCACAGGAAGCCTGTGAGTGTGAGGGCTGTCCCATTGTCAAATCAAGTCAGTGAGTCTGTGACTGAGCCCTTTATGCCCCCTTATCGTAAGTCAGCATCAATGCTGACTTTGCATGAGGGAATTACCCACAGTTCAAAGCACTGTCAAGTCAAATACAGGAGATGCCATCGGAACACGTCAGGAAAAAAAAAAAGTAAATAAACAGAGAGAGCTCCCAGGTTTCTTTATTGTGAACAGACGGAGCAGGAAAAAGAAGTTTACTGTAAGTATTAACGTTGCTCGTCACAACTGTGTGTAGTTTGTGATTATTGTATGATGATTTGGTCAGATCTGAGCAGTTCAAATCTACAACAGTTGTTTTGAGTCTGTCCCTCACACACCCTCAGCATGCTTAAATTAAACAGTAAATTATCAGTCCCAGACCGAACAGAGTCAACAACATTTTGTTGTCAAGGTAATGTGAAAGGGGTTAGGTGCTGTCCCATTCCTGCTTTATCTGGAGCCCTTTCAGACTCTCACACTCAGTCACTTACTGCTGACATCAGTTAAGTCAGTGAGGGTTCAGGGCTTGAGTTTTTAGTGGTAGGAATGGAACTGTCCCTTACAATAAGTGTTTATAACATCACAAGATGTCCTTGATGGTTTGACAGTGGACCAGTCCTGAGCACTGACTGACTTACCAGGGTGTTGAAGTATGTGAGTCTGTGAGGGGTGACACTGTGAGTGGGATCTACCCATAGACACCTCTGAAGCCAGGTCATAATACAGGATGCCATCAGTCAGACACAGGCTGTTTGGACCTCAATAATCTTGACACATGCAGGGTGGAGGAAGCCCAGTGTTTGTTTTTTGGTTTATTACATTAACATACAAAACGTTAAAGGGATAGTTCAACATTTTGGCAAATTTGTCTATTGCCATAATCCCTATAGTCATATGAGTAGGTTCATTATCTGTAATTATGAGTGCCTGTTGTTTTAAGATCCGCAGGGCAGAGACGTGAGCTGCTCAGCAAACACAATAGAGGTGAACGGTACAAGGTCCCTTGTCCCTCAAAACTAATCAAATACGATTCGGTGAGGCGACACCAACATGGCTGCATAGCTTTGGCTCTGCTCTGCAAGGTTTCCCTACCTCCACGCTACAACCATTATATATCGACTAAACTTCACTAAATAGTTTTGGAAAGGACGATTAATAAATATGTCACAAGAGTCAAAACCATCCTCACGCATCAAAATAATCAAAAAAGAACGCGAGACCAAGATGGATGAGCAAGACCATAGATCGGTCACACCTGACAACATGATGTCTGAGCTTGTCAGCATCAAAAACCGGTTGCAAGGGATAGGAGCTCATGTGAGCAGCATGAAAACAGGCCTGGAGACGCTACAAACTACTGTGGAACAGCTCGGAGCGCAAGTGACGGAGGCTGAAACCAGGATCTCTGATCTAGAGGATGTTAGCAATAGCCAAGGGGCTAGCATAGATGTTGCCATATCAAACTCAAAAAATCTCCAGGATAAAGTTACATAATTAGAAGATGCAGGCAGACCCACTAGAGGAGAGAATCAAATGGCAGGGCAACAGGATCTCCATCTTCCAAGATCTTTCTCAAGATGTGCCTCAGCAGTGGAGGAAGTTCGACACAGTAAAGAAACAGGTATAAGAGCGGGAGATGTCATACTCCATGCTGTATCCAGCGACCCTGAAAGTCTCTGCAAACAACAGGTCCTACACCTTCACCTCTGGCGGGCTGAACATCAGAGTGTCGGGTTGAAACTCGTGATGGGCAGTATAGGTATGTTCATTCTGTATTCTCCTGGGGGTTTATTAGTGGTATACTTGTTTTTCACTTTTATTGCTTAACTTTTTAAAATGTTTATTATTCTTTTACTTTCTTTATTTAAGTTTTCTCCTGGAAGACATAATAATATTCAGTTGTGGTTAACAGGTTATCATGGGTCATATGTGGAAAAAACACATTGATATGTTGGGAGAAGAAAAAAAAAAGATGGGCGAGTGGGGGTGGGGTGAACCAGAGCAGGCCAGGTGCCCCTTTCATGCGGATGCACTATAGTAGTTTAGTTATAGTAGGAGAGCCTCAAGTTCTGTTTTGGCTCGTAGTTGTTTTTAATGTGTTGTGTTAATGTTTTGTTAGTGTGGAGTTTTATGTGAGTTCAGCTGTTTCATGAGGGAGAGATCTAACAGAACAGGAGGTCTTTAGGTATTTTCTGGTAAATGCTTTTAACTATTGGTCTTACAATACATCTAGTACCAAATGTTGGGTGAATTGGTTAGACTGTCATCATTGAATGTTAAGGGTGCAAACTCAGCCATCAAAAGGAGGAAGATGCTGTTCAGAAAAATCCGGATCTGGTCTTCCTGCAGGAGACTCATTTGGAAAAGAAGGATTCATTATTACTGCAAAGGGATTGGGTTGGGAAAGTTCTTTATAGTGCTGGGTCCTCTATAGGGGAGTTCCCATTTTAATTCGGAAAAAATGTAATATTAAAATAGTCAAAGAACAATCAGATGAAGAGGGGAGATGGATAGCTATGGATGCTGAACTTTTTGGTATTAGGTGTACTTTTATGAATATTTATGCTTCAACAGCCGACCTGCCAGGTTTCTTTGTAGATGTTAATACAATGTAATATAATTACACAGTTCGGAAATTCATAGGTGGGGACTTTAACAATGTTAGGGATCCTAAGGTTGATAAAACATACAAATGGGGTGTGACACGACCCTCACAGGCCCGAAAAGCAATTGAGACATTGGAAGAGGAGCTAGATTTAGTAGATGCTTGGAGGTTCTTCCACCCTCCATACAATACCTTCTATTCTCATCCACATATTTTTTATTCAAGAATAGATTATTTTCTAATTTCAAAATCATTGCTCTCTATCACTTAACAGACAACGATAGGTACTATCCTAATATCTGATCATGCACTGGTGGGGATGGCACTGTTTTTAGGCCAGTTACCAAAACTTCGGCTCACTAGGTGGAGATTTAACTCATCCCTGCTCAGGGATGAACATTCAGTAGAATGTATTAAAGGTTAGATATTGGATTATTGGCTGAACAATGAAGGCTCAGTGTCAAATCCATCTGTGGAGTGGGATACTTTTAAGGCCATTATTAGAGGTCAACTCATTCAACACTGTTCATATCTGAAGAAGAGATCTGTTCAACACCTCCACGAACTGGAGGTGGACATTAAAAAAAAGGAAAATATGCACTCCACCCAATCTGAAATTAAAGGTGGAATACAACTCTAATATATGTTACATAAATATTATGAACAAGGTGATATTATTATGAACAGGGAAGTTTCTTGCACAGAGAGCAAAACAGCAGTGTACTCAATCAATTACACCAGGAGTGCAGAATGATAGAGGTGAACTGAAAACAGACAACATAAACACATAAATGCTATATTTGCCACATTCTATCAAAATCTTTATAAATCAGACAATCCTGATACCCAAGATATTAGTTCTTTTTTATCCACTGTTAATTGTCCATCTCTATCACATGAGGAACACAGCCAAATTGGAACAGGCATTACATTGGAGGAGGTTAAAGGGGCTATACGGGACCTGCAGGGTGGGAAATTTCCAGGCGAGGATGGCCTCCCAGTGGAATTTTATAAAGTTTTTTCAGATCTTGTTGCCCCAAAGCTGCTTAGAGTCTTTAAGGATGTCTTGGGAAAAGGCTCTCTCCCAGATAGTATGCAGACAGCTATAATAACTTTAATTTATAAAAAAAGATAGGGACCTACAACACTGTGGCAATTTCCGCCCTGTATCATTGATTAATGTTGATGCTAAGCTGCTCTTTATGATTTTAGCATTTAGATTGGAGGGTTTTTTTTTACCAAAACGTATTCACCCGGACCAAGTGGGTTTTAGAAGAATAGGATGTCATCTGATAATCTACATAGGCTGCTTCATTTTATGTGGCAAGCTGGAAACGAGACAGACATAACAGTAGCTTTTTCATTGGATGCTGAAAAAGCATTCGATAGGGTGGAGTGGGCGTTCCTTTTTCAGTCATTAGAAAATTTTGGGGTTGGTTCCTCTTTTATTAATTCGGTTAGATTATTATATTAAAGTCCCATCTGTCGTAACTAATGGCAGGAGGTCTCCCCTTTTTCAGCTTCATGGAGGGACAAGGCAGGATTGCCCCCTGTCCCCCTTATTATTTGCTCTGGTCCTTGAACCATTAGCAATTGCTAAAATCAGGCAAAATAATAATATAGTCGGCATTAGGGCCAGTGGCAAGGAGCATAAATGACTTCTGTATGCGGACGATATTTTGTTACTGTGTAGGCGCCCATCAGCAACTATACCTCACATCCTCACGTTGATTGACTCTTTTTCAGGTGTTTCTGGTTACAAAATAAATTGGTTGAAGTCTGAAGCAATGCCCCTATCAAGAGTCTGTCCACCTAGGCAGGGATGGCAATTTTCATGACAGCCATCTGGCCTGATGTATTTTGGTATAAAGATCACTCCACAGCTGGATAGTATTATGACACTCAATCTCCTCCCTCTAATTCAGAAATTTGATCTTATATTACAAAATTGGACCAAATTAGAACTGTCATTTCTGGGTAAAGTGAATATTTTGAAGATGGTAATAGTTCCCAAAATTAATTACCTAAGTAATATGTTACCGTTGAGCTTACCACACAATGCATTATTAAAATATAATGAAGCTGTGTACAGCTTTTTATGGGCGGGTAAAAAACCATATATAAATCAGAAAAAACTATATGCTGCTATTGAGGACAGAGACCTGGGCCTCCCCCACATAGCCTGGTATCATTATGCTTTTTGTCTCAAACAATTGTCAAAATTATACATGACAGCTGACCAGGCTTCAGTGTGGATGTCTATATAGATGGAACTTACATAGCCCTATCCGATCCAGGCCTTCATTACTCAAACTAGTGGAGTGATCCCCTATGATAACCCAGTCCTCACCTTCTCACAGGAGACATGGCAAGCATCGCATAACATCATGGGCTTAGATCCTGTTTTTACAAGTAAAACATCTTTATGGCATAATAAAAGCCTCAGGGGAAAAAAAACATTTTCCTGGGCTGGTTGAGACCAGCTTCTTTCTTTTGAACAATTAAGGGGAAAGCATAAACTCTCAAATAAGGATTTTTGGAAATACCTACAGTTACGGAGTTGTATCCTGACACACCTTAAACAGTTACCTCTTACATCTAGAACTGAAAGACAGACCAGACTGGAACAGGATGGGTGTTTCAAAAGGAAAGCATCATGCTTTTACAACCTTTTGAGGGGGTCCCGACCACCCAGTGTTGAAGGCCTTAAGAGATGCTGGGAGAGAGATATAGGGGAAGAGATATCTGGTGAAATATGGGTGCAAATTATGGATCATGGTTTAAAGTGTCAAGGGAAATGCAGAGACGTTTGATGAGTTAGGGATCCCTCCTCTGTTGCTCACCCTGAGGTTTCTCTATTTTTTTCCCTGTTAAAGGGTTTTCTTGGGAGTTTTTCCTCAGTCGATGTGAGGGTCTAAGGGCAGAAGATTTTGTAATGATGCTGTGTAAAGCGCTTTGATACAAACTGTTTGTAAAAACGGGTTATACTAATAAAATTGCCTTGCCTTATAAAATTATTAATAGGACCTATTGGACCCCATGTAAAATGGCGTGGTTAAGACTTAAAAACTCTGACTTGTGTTGGAGATGTGATGCTTTGATGCTTTCCTTACATGTTATATTCATGCCCCATGTTAGATTTATTATGGTCTAAGGTTATCTCCTTTATTAATACTGAGATGTCTTCTGCACTAGTACAACAACCGTTGCTTTGTCTTTTGGGTGTGCTACCAAAGGAAAGTGGGCTAGATGCCCACCAGATCGTATGGTGCAGAAGAGCACTTATTACTGGATGCAGAATAGTGCTGCGACACTGGAAAATGAAAGGAGACATATTGGTGATGGAGTGGTTTGACGAAATGGCCAAGATTGCTTCCTACAAAAGGCTTTGTTACAAGCTGCTGGACAAGGAATAGTTATATATGAAAATGTGGGGCCCCCTATACAGCAGTATCTTGATAAAAGGATTGGTTGCACCCTTTTCATTAATTCTTTTCATCAGGTTGCATTTGTATGCACAGGTTTGTATATGTGTGGCTGTGTACAGTGTCTCTGTTGGACTCTGTTGTTATGCTGTTTGTTTTTGTTCTTTTGTTGTTGTGTCTTTTTTTTTTGTGGATGTTTTGTTTTTGTTTTGACTTGTAGTATGGTATGTACATATATTTTTGTTTTCTGCTTAAAACCAATAAAAAGAGTGAATTATAAAAAAAAAACTCATCAACTACACAATCCAACAACTCCAAAACGCTTTCGTGGGCAAGTTGTGACCTACACATTCACCATGCTATGAAATAATAATGTAATGTTACAAGATGGAGTTGTTTCCTACTACATTCCAGACATGGCTGCTGGGCAGAGTGGTTCACACAATCAAGTAGTTCCAAGTATTTGCTTCATGTGTTGTAATGTTACATAATTATACATGATTATTTTATAGCATTGCAAATGTGCAGGTCACAACTTCTCCACGAGAGCGTTTTGGTATTGTTGGATTGTGTATTTGATGAGTTTTGAGGAACAGGGACTTGTACCGTTCAACTCCATTGTGTTTGCTGAGCAGCTTGCGTCTCTGCCTACGTATCTCAAAACAACAAGCACTAATAATTAAACGTGATGTACCTACTCAGATGACTATAGGGATTATGGCAATGGACAAATTTGCTAAAATGTTGAACTATCCCTTTAACATGTGAACATAACCAAAGTACCTAAGTAATGAGGTTTTTCACTCAACCATCACAGGCTGAGAATGTCCTCAGCATTTGTCTCTGTGTTAGGTCACACAAAGCAACAAGACAATGACAACCATATGGCCATGACAATACCGACTTAAACTGTTTATTCATCCTTCTGCAGGCTCTGGTAAGATCTGGCTGGATGATCTTCGATGCAGAGGGTTAGAGTCTGACATCTTTGACTGCCCAAGCACTGGAATTGATCAACATAACTGCCAACACAGTGAGGATGCAGGGGTGCAGTGTGTGAGCTGAGGATGAACATGATAAATGCAGTGATCCCACACACCTCAGGGATCCCATTCTGTACATCTGAATACACATCCAGTGGCATTATAGTCATTCGGCCTAACTAAGTTTGTCTTATGTCACATGCGTATTGCTTTGCCTAACATGGATTTAGCTAAATGTTTCCTTTTAAAATCTCTTGTTGCTGTTGAAAACAGTGGGAGTATTGTTCGTGAGTAGAGTCATTTGGATTTAGACACTGACAGGAATGTAGAAGAGTCTGGCTCAGTTGTTAATTTCATTTATCAGTTGCATTTTGTTTGACCACAATGCCTGTAACCACTAATCGACTGTGCAAGTGTCTCACTGCCGTCTACTCATGGGTGTATTTCCTCAGACCTGCTTTTTATGTAGACTCACTGTTTTCTGAAATTACAATAAAATCACCATAGCAAACATTGGAACTAATATTCTTCAGAATGGGTTACACTGTTATGTTTTTCTCTGTGCAAATAGTTGCAATAGTTACCCCTAAAGAAGGAAGTTGTTGAAAATAGAAATATGCTTAAAAAACAAGAGGGGTGCTCGGTGGTTGAGTGGTTAGAGCACATCCTATGTTGGAATATTCTGAGATGACCATTACTTCATGTTATTCCCCCAGTCTCCCTGCTTTCCTGTCTCTCCACAATGTCTAATGTCTATCTAATAAGGGCACAAAACTCTAAAATAAAACGAGTAAAAAAATACAACAGAAGAACACAGATACACTAGCCTAAGACAAAATGCAATAGTCCTAGAGCAAGGATATTAATCAATGGAGAGCAAAACTGAAGCAAGGAATCTGGAAAAAAAAAAAAAAGATCAATAGCAAAATAAATTTCAAAAATGTCAACCAAATCACAAGATCAGCATTTTACCATCTAAAAAATATTTTTGTCAGACTCTGAGAAATTAATCCATGCATTCATAACAAGCAGACTAAATTACTGTAATGGTCTATTCACTGGCCTCCCAAAATAAAGCATTTAAAGGTTACAGTTAATTCAAAATGCAGCTGCACATCTTTTCACTGGTACTAAGAAATCTCAACACATCACATCCATTCTTTTTTTTTAACTTTATTTTTAAATGCAAAGTTTTAAATGAACTGCTTTATTCTGCTTTCTCATTTACATACAAAAGCCATTTTAACTAATATTTCTGGGCTTCATTATGATTCAATCTTAGAGAAAAAGTCAACACATCCATTTCATGTATTTCTTTTACAGTGACTGACCAGTTTCTCACCTTTGGTGGCTCCCTGTTAAACATTTCCTGGTTATCAATTTCTTGCTGGCTGCCAGTTGTCATGGTCCGTGTCTTTAGTTCTCTGTTTCGTTCCCTGTTTCCTGTTTTATTTTGAAGTTTAGTGTCTTGTCTTGTGTGCTTCCTCCCCGTCATTATCCCAATGTGTTTCAACTGTGTTGATTTCCCCACCTGTGCCTTGCTTCTCCTAATGTATTTAACCCCAGTGTTTCCCTTTGTCTTCATCGGATTCTGTCCTGCCTCGAACCTTGTTTCCATGACGTCTTTCATGCCATGTCCTGTGTCCCAACCTCGGTTTCCATGCCTGTGTTCCATTCCTGATTTTTTTGCTGTATCATTGCCTGAGTTCCTGAGTTTCCCCGTAGGTTAAATAAATCCTTTTTGTTCACCAATCCTCTCATTGTGTGTCTGCATTTGGGTCCAGATTTCCCCCACAACCTGACAAAACAATCTGACCAAATGGACCCAGCAGGACCCCTTTTGAAATGAGATCTTTATGAACTTGTGTTGGGATGAGAGCTACTTGATCACTGAATGCAAGGAAGACTATGGACGGAACTATAGAGAAGCAGCAGGTTACCTAGCTTACACTAGGATTATGAAGACACCCTGGCTTTTCTTGGTTTTGCCCATGGAGTTTAAAGACTTGGTAGGGAACCTAGACTTCCAACTCCCCAACACTCCGTAGGCAAGCCCACAGCTCCCGGTTCCATCTCTGGCTCAACACGAGTCTCCTCCATGTCCCCTTCCAGCTGGGCCGCAGTCTCCAAGTTCCCTTCTGGCTG
>OMNW01008138.1:11698-23075 GCA_900303245.1 Selene dorsalis
ACTCAAGGTTATTTAAAAAAAAAAAAAAAAAAAGTAAATTTAATTCAAGATAAGTTGTGCATTTTGAGTTACGTAGCGAATATGTAAGGATATCAAGAGGGTAAAACTCCAAGATGAAATTGCCCCGAGCAAATCTGACTGCAATATTGATGGTCGAGCCCGAGCCACACACACACACAAAACTTGTTTTCGGGTCAGCAATAAAATGAGTTAAACATCGCCATTATTTGAATACAGAGAGGAATTTAAAAAAATAAAATAATAAAAAAAACTGATACAGCTTAAAAAGGTAAATTCTCTCGCTTTCGGCCAAGTTCCTAAATGTGAGGTATTATGAACAAAAGAAAGCAAATGCAAAGGTAGTGTTTGGTTGCTGTATTTGGAGGAACGGCGTAAAGAAACACAACGAAACAACAGTCCGTCGCTGCTCGGCTCTGGACTTGGTGCTTTTTACGGGAAAAAACCAACGATTTGGCCCCGAACACTTCCACCGAGAGCAACAAGCGACACGTTGTTGTTGTTTTCATTGTTTCGTGCTGAGCAGCTCCACTTGTACTTACTTGGATGACCATCCCCTCCACTTCACAAGAAACTCCAACTTTCCCTGAAAGAAAGACCAAGAGAAGAAGAGGCTTTGTAAACACCCGCCGGAAAAACGGAAACGCGGATAAACGTGATGTCGTTTCACACTTCTGACCTTTCTCAGGCGCTTGTTTAAAATGCATTCGGCATCAAAAACCTGCTCTCCCACGGCGCTCAGTTCCTCCATGTCTGCCTTCACCCCGAGTAAGAATCCTTTATCAAAAGACAAGAGCTGCGTCCAGCTAACCACAGTTACACACCGACAGGGCCGGATGTGCGCCGCGTTGCCTTCAAAGTAAAAGTCGGTTACAATCCTGGGGATGGTCCGTGGTGAGTTGCCTTCGTCGTAATAAAACTTTATTTGACTGCGGGTCCATAAGTGCAGTCTGAAAACGGTTCATAATCACTTAATTAGTTTGTAAAGGAAAAAAACAGATGTCTACCCTGAAGTGATAATAAGCCGATAATGTTGTTGTCTTTCACCCTGAGTGGAGAACTAAGCAGTGCCTCCTGTGAAATTGTTACACTGTATATATTTATCATACAAAACTCAAAGACTAACTCAGGCAACTCCAGCAACATCAGTTGTTTTGGGCTTATTAGCAAGAATACTGACAATCTTATGGTAAAATAACTAAATGAATAACCAAATTCATAAATAAAATACAAGTACATAAAAGTAGAAAATTCCAAATAATCGATATATCCGTATTGGCTGTGCTCATTAAAATTATTCAGCTAATAAATGGGGGTTTTCAAGATTCATTGGTGAAATACGTTTTTCTTGTAACTGAAGATAAAATTAATAATCATAAAAACCAACAACATTACATTGGTCAAAACATGCATTGAAAAAGTGACATCGTGTTTTAGAAACCAAATTGTTCTGGTATTTTGTTTTTTAAATATGCTGTCACCCTTCAAGGAAAAGGGTGACAGCATTTCACAGCATGTCTGTAGTCTTCAAGTATAGTTTCATTTTGAAATGCGTAACCGGAAATGCTGTCCCACCGTGCGTAGCTTGACGCCACTACACGGAGAGAGGCGGGTAACTGAGAATGTGGTTGCTCAATTATGTCCCTTGGCAGACACCGTTGTCTGATGGAAACATATTCACATATTGTAAGTGAAAGTAGAGACATGGTGGTGATGAAGTAATAACTGCTTTATTCTCAAATCATATCTCTTTCGCACTTGCACATGATATTTGTAACTTCTCAGTTGAGGAAGGTTTTTTTTTTTTGTATTTTCAGTTGGTCATGTTTTTAAAGTTATTCACACCATTAAATTGATAAACAGGTACTCCCAATTTCTGGTCACAGGGCTCCAGACTAACTTGTTTTACTACGAGCACAGTGCCCCTAACTTGAAATTTTAGTTGTGCAAGCAGAAAATTTAGGGGTGCACACTGTAAATCGACTTGCGAAGCAAATATTCACATTTCCTTTTCATTCATGATCCTCACACACATCTCAAATTTTAGGCATTTAGGGGCAGTCTGGAACCCTGGGTCAAGTCCTTTTACTGAACACATCATTTTATGGCAACCTAACCACGAGTTAAGAATGAATAATTTACGGTAAGATATTTAATCACAACATATTGTGAAGCAGACAGCAATAAACATTATAATTCACTTTTTACAATACATTTTATATTTCACTCACACTTGACCACAGATGCCCTGTTCAATTATTGAAGTGCATTTTGTCCTATAGGATGAAATAGAGCCACCCAGAGAGACGGTCCAGAAGCAGCTGTCACACTGAAGCATTATGTTTGCATGTGATGATCAAAGTGCAGTTTGTTTTGTATTTTCATTCTCTTGAGGATCATTCAAACTTCCTGATCTGAAAACAAAAACAAGCAATTGTTATATTGTGACATTCATATCGATATTACAAAAAAAAAAGGTTGAATTGGTGAATTAGTGAAAACTTTGTGTCCCAGACCTACAGGAAACAAACAGTAATGGCATGTGATAATTACTTTATTACCTCTTATTCTTGCGTTTGTTCTTGAGTATTGTATGGGTGGTCATCACTATAAAAACTAACACAAGAAATCCAGCCACTGCAGCCAGTCCAGGGAAGACATTTGGCAGGTAATTCACACCTGAGAGAACAGAACAGATTCATATTTTAAGTTTGTGTTTTGGAAAGTTGGTGTGAATATTTCCCCGCTGATTTTACAGAATAATGCAATTAATGTAATATCTATCTTATCTTTTCTCTGGTGATTTATAATTTACAGTAACCAAAATACTGACTTGCACTGCATCCACTAACCACACGATGGCGCTATAGCAATTATGTTTACATTTTGTCCGGTAATCTCTTTGTGTCACACAGGCACAAGGGTCTTGTGTAATGTTGTGGGCTTTGTTCACCACAGGAGGAGCTTGTTGAATGAAAAATGCTGTGGTCAGAATTATCAGAATAATCCCAACAACTTTTGCTGTCAGGACAAAATTTAAATGAAGATCACTTCAAATTTTTTTCCCTATACATTTTTTTGGGCAGGGGGACACTCAGGAATAAAACAAAAATAAGGCCTTGATGTGAAGTTGTTTGAATGCAAACATTTAAATAAACTTGGCCACATTAAGATTAAAATATGTTCAGACTACTTCTTATACTGTTACAAGGAAAGACAACAACTACATGCGCCAATGGAATTAATATTAACACCTATTGATTTCAAGGTCCAGTCAGTCAACAACCTAACCAAGATATTCAAAGCAACCTGTGTAGTTTCAATAAAAAAATATAACACAGACAGTCATATTCATGATACTGCACTGACTGGATATATTTCTTTTTCTCACCATCAAAAACCCTTGAAAAGAGAGAATTATTATTAATTAAAACCTATAATTAATTTTAGTGTTACATAAGTGAGCCACACTGTCACATTTTCAGACACATTCCTCTGTTACCATGAACGTAAACTCTGTACTTTCTTTCTTTTTGAGCTGAAGCTGCCCCAGATACTCATGATACTACCTAATGTGTGTTCAAGTTCCTTACAAATGCTTTTTATATTTCCTCCTTTTTCAGCAATGTTTTCAGCAATGTTTGCTGAAAAAGTTCAGCAAAGAGACCTTAAAAAAGCAAACAATCTGAGTGACCTTCCTTTCAGTCCAGACCTGATGAAACCTTTTAAATAAATTATCTTGAAGAACCTCGAGCAAGTCCAGTAATCTATATACAGTGCTAGGAAATATCATCACCCCCTTTTTAAAGATTTACTTTATGTCTTTAACCTCAACCAGTATAGGCTAAATTTAACAAACTAGTTGGGAAGTCGGAAAATATTAAAAGATAAACAGCTGCCTAAAGGGAATTATTTACAAATGACAGTATTTATCCAGAATTCTCCTTTAACTATTTAGTACTTTTTATCTAATTCTTAGACCTCTTTTCAGTACTTTCTGCGACCAATGCCAGATGTACTTTCTAGTTTTAACCTACAGTAGCTCTACGTCTGATTTGGACATATGTGAAGTTGGAAATGATGGATGAATGGCCCAGTAATGAAGGAGCAGGTGTTGGAATGACATACTTTCGAGGCCACGGGGAGAGGCTCATTAGTCAGATAAAAACTCACCCTGACTTCTAGCGCTAGTAACCAGCATGTGTTTGGTGGCATCGAGGTGGCCGTCGTTGACCTCCGGCTTGATGCCCAGGATGTGACACATCAAGGAGTAGATGTTTACAGTCTCAAAAGGTCCCACCTCTAGATTCTTGTGAAATGCTGGACCCACTGCCCTGAAGAAAGGTTTCATGTCCAACTCCTGATTGTCAAAGCCATGCTCTCCATTGTGGAACTGAACTGGGAAATACTGCAAAGACACAGAGGGACAGTTATCACAACTTCAATGACCCAGTTTAGATTAAATTAGACAGCGCTACTTTTAAGCCATTCTTTTTAATAACAGCTAAGGAGTTCATACATCTCGGCCTACTCTTATTCACTCAGCAGAGGGAGGTATTGGCCAAGTGAAGGAGTCATTTCCATAGTGTAGAATGGTCTGTTTTCTCTTTGTCATTACTATTAACAGATACAAGGGGCTAAATGTGAATTTTAATCAATCTCCAAATTTTGATTTTCCTATATTATGTATTTTCCTATATTAGGTTAAATGAGACAAACAGTAGTATCATGTAATATCACTATGTGAAAGACCCATTTATCTTGGCTATTATGTAAGGGTCTCAACATACATTTTCCACTCTGGAAGCTAAAAGGAGTTTAAGTGGCCATAAAGTGAAAGTCAGATAATACAGCCATGGCAGGTCATAACCCCTCGTCTTTAGATAACCCATTTCATCAGTGGATTTTCTTCATCAGCAGCATTTAAAGACATTTTTATGATTTCAATAACTAACACTTTAAATTAACTTAAGATTTGATGGTTCTCAACACTGACTGACACATTCACTTGCAAAGTTGCTGCACGGTGAAGTGACTGAGTGAGTGTGGAGCCGAATGAAAATGCTAATTTTGAATTTTGAGGCATGAATAGCTTCCTGAAGCATTTGAGAGCACTGCATGTCATCAGCCAGGCCTGGATTATCCGGAGGACGTGCAAATTCACTTGATTAAAATTGTAATGTACTAAGATTAGAATTTAACTCCTTGTTTCTAGTTAAAATTGGTCCAGCATCAACATTTTCCTTGGCCGACATACAGCTAGTAACTTGTCAAGAACTGAGGATATTTTAAGCAACTGGAAAGCGTGCTCAGATTGTTTATCTGGCCATTTATCTGTAAATTAATGTTGTCACATGATTTCCCTTCACAACTTAAATCGGTCATTATCACTTAAATTACTGACTGTTGTTAATGTGTTGCCAATATTACAACATGATATGTAATTACTGTTGCGGTACTCTTTGTTCTTTGGAGTTAATTTTTACATAATGCACTCTGCAATTTGTTGAATTAACTACTTACTTTAATGGGTAAATCAGTGGGAGTTACACTGGGAAAAAAACTGCTGCTGCAGGTTGCTCTAGGGTTTTAACGTTGGTAAAACACAAGTTAGTGATGTCAGAGACACAAATGTCTGATCACTGTCGGAGCCCCTCAATGATTACATAACAAGGAAGAGTCGTATGTCTGCAAAGCCCCTGCCCTCAGTCTTACAGTCCAATGTACTTGAACATTAGAGATGTAAAAAGAAAACAAGATTAAACTTACCCCATTGATTACATAGCCAGGGTCAGCCCAGAGAATGATGGGGAGGATACGGTCGTTTTTGGCAAAGTGGAGGCGCTCTGGCATGTCCTCCTTCTTGTACACATGGAGGTGGGGATGGGAACCCTTCAAGGCATTGTAAACCTTCTCCAGCCTGCCTGGCTTTGGCAACAGCATTCCAGACGGTCCGAAATCTACCAGGTGAAAGGTCAAGTCACTGAATGAGAAGCCAGGGATCTTGGACAGGGTTATTTCTTTCACCAGACCATTGCGGTAGACCGAGCTCATGCCGTGGTCTGCTGTGATGATAATGTTTAGTCTGCTGGTCAGCCCGTGTTGGTGTGCTGAATGTCGTATATAGCCCACAGTTCTGTCAACTTGTTTGACCATCTCTCGTCGCTGTGGGGAGTCTGGACCGTATCTGTGGCCTGTGCCGTCTGGCTCACCAAAGTACAGGGACACAAAGTCCAGATCCTGGTCTCTGAACCAGCTCATCACCTTGTCTGTGTTCTCTCGCCAAGCAGTCTCATCCTTGTAGTTGTAAAGCGGTGGCTCCACTTCCCGCACCATAGCAACCTGTCCCTGGTAACTGGCAGCCGTGCCAGGGAAGTGAAGAGAGCCAGCTTTTAGGCCCTTGAAGGTTAGGAAAAACAGGCTGTATTAACATCACACACATGATCATGACACATGGACTTTGACATGATTACAAGTCTGCCAAGAATTAGCTGCATTCACACTGCAGGTCAACATACAAGTAAAGCAAATCTGTAGTTGCTGAATTTTCATAAATTTTCTGAAACACATTGCTGAACTTTTCAGGTGGCTGTCATTTGCATGCAACAGCTATACCTGCAATATAACTCTGGTCATCCTACCCGGAATCATTCAGCAGGCTCTCCGATGTGTTTTGTCAAGAGAAATGGTTTCTACTGCTGTAAACAGCAAAACATTCTCTCAGAGATAAGATGGAAATTGTGCTGCACACACCTGTCTCTGCGCTGTGATCCAGATAGGCAGAGTGCCATTGTCCCACCATTCATCCACAAACTGAGTCGGATAGTAAGGCTTCTTCTCAGTGCTGGTTGTGTTGAACCACATGTTGTGGATTACGCCATGATTCTCAATGTAGCGGCCTACAGAAGAGAATCACTGTCAGTCCGCTTGCACACATTATTCATAGCGTGACACATTCACATTAAAAATTCTATCAACTTAACGGGCTGAGTGGCATGACGCTTTTGGACAAGGTCTTACGACCAACTTTCGGAGATTAGAGGAATTTAATTTCAAGGAAGTTAAATTTCTTTTAGCTGGCACTGATGATTTGAGAGTCAAAATAAGAAAGGGAGCAGAGAATTCTTCCCTCAGTCATCCAAGCATAATCATCTTACTCAGCTATAAAAGCTGTTGGACCCTGGGACATTCAATTACAACTAATTCCTCTTTCCTGTGGCTTTTTTCTGTCCTTGCAAAGTAAACTCGGAGCAGTTCCCTGTTCTATCATGATATGCAGATCCCCTGCCAACTGAAAGCACTGTTGTAGAAAATGAAACACTTTACCTGTCAAGAGGGTGAAGTGTGTAGGACTGGTGATGGTGAGGTAAGGAGGTGTGACATATAGGGCTTTGACTCCATCCTTGGCCATTTTGTCGAGGTTTGGTGTGTCAACATCGCGGTCGTAATCCCATCGGAAACCATCGAAGGAGATCAGCAGCACTTTCTCTCTCTGTTTGTTTACCGGCGCTCCGAGGATGGACAAGGCCCAGAGGAGGCAAAGACTTGCAGTCCACAGCATGGTGAACAAAGGCACTTCACAGATCTTAACTGACTCTATCCTCCAGCTAAAGCTCTCATTTACAAGAGGATCCACCTCTTGGCATCTCACCTGAGGTTTCTGAAGTCAATATATTCTGAGCAAAGTTTCACCAATTTATCTTATCTCTTAGATTGGACAGACTTTATCTCAGCTCTTTCCTGCATGTGGCCCAATGGTGTTTATGAGCTGATTTTACGGCTGGGAGTTGTGTTCACAGTGAATTTTCCCCCGTCTTGCTCTTGAGGACTGCCACTAAAGCAGATTAATCTCTCTGGGCATCACGGCTGTTTGTTTCCTCCCTAACTTGCCTGTTGATGCTGTCTTTCTGTTTGTCTGGCTGCCCGTCTGTGTGTCGGGACTTCCTGTGAATCATTGAGAATAGGGGAATGACACTTTGATGGCTTTCACCTTGAGTTGGGATGGTGCATGATTGATCTGACACCAGGAAAATGAAGAGGAAAATGAGAGTATATTCTTCGTCAGCTAGCAGTAGTCTCTCGGGAAGAAGAGACCCTAATAGACATATTCATTTTAATAACTCTAATGTGTATTAGCCTCAGGATATTGTTCAAAGATCTTTTAAAATCTACATTGATTTTTTTTTTTAGCAATGGCCATGACGATGGACAAACCATTAAAAATGAACTGCAGTCACCTCAGTGTTTCAACTCAGATCATACTCAGTGTTCTTGTCCAGACATTATATATCATGGCTTGTGATGTAACCTTATCAACGTCCATCAAATTGCTAGACAAGCTCACTCTTCAAATTTGTTCTTTATTGTGTATGTCCTTGGCAGAGGTTCAAGGGAATTGTCTAATCTTTATGGAGATAAGGGATAACACTCATCAGCTTTCATTTACCTCATTCATATTCATTAGCTTTCTCATATTAACTCTATATGCTCGTCGTCCACTGTCAGCAAGATTTGGCGGAGTGTTTAGGACTGCTGAGACCGGTGCAAGTCTCAGATCTCTGCTATGAGAACTTTATCAAACACACACACTCTGAACTTAAGGGGCAAGCAAACTTTATCCGACCCTCTCAATCCTGTGCAGAATTTCCACAGGGAATCTCACATTTACTTGAGGACGAAAAGTGAGGTATTCGCTTTCAGCAGCTGCCCATACACAACCAGTGTAGTACACCAGCACATGTACAGTAATAATGACACACTCAGTCACTCACTCGCTTACAGCTGGTGTACCTGAAACAACAAGCATTACAACATTTCCAGCTATTCGAGATACAGGACATAGATGCAAGGTAAATCATATATCTGCGCACTGTCTAAAGAAAAGTCTAAAGAAAATAATAGATATAGGTTGAACATCTACTGTGTCTCATTCACCAGTTAATCCAATTTTATGTCCTTTGGATGGGATAATTTAATTAGCATGTATGTGTGCATATATATATATATATATATATATATATATACACATTTGATAAAGGTTGTTTGAGTCAAAAATAAACCAGCAGTAATCAAGACAATCGAGAATTTGTCGCTTTTATCCTAGATGCATCAGTGTTCAGAAGAAATTTCTTTGTTATTTGATGAAATATTGCCGACTTTTTATAGATTAGTCTCTCAAGATCAAGCACCAAGCACCACATGATTTCATTTAATGGTCCTCACACCTTATCAAGTTTTATGTAAAGTAAAGCTGCTCAGGTTTTAGACAGAAAATGTAATGTATGCCTGGACAAAAGGATTTATTCTAATCTCTATGCAATAGACCTAAATGTCACCAGAGTTGTATAAAATTATGTATTTAATATAAAAACATCTAATAAGTGTGAAGAAAGTTCTAAGAACTGTCAACTTTATAAAACATGAACTATCTCATCTCACAATCACTCAAACTGTTCAACAATGCATATAAAATGTTTACTCTTAAATCTGAATTGCTGATGAAAGAGGAGTCAGACACAAACACAAACACCACCACCCCTTCGTGGGTAAAAACAAACTCTAAACTGCATCTGTATTCTGCTCACTTGGTTTCTGAATGGCAAACTGCTTCTTTCCCTGCTGTGACTGGAAGTAGACCATCAAGTACCACACCAGCGTGCCGAGATCGATGTGTTTTGAATTGTGAGCAAACAAACTTTTGATGCATGAGTGGCTTATTATCAGGTTACATGCAAGCAAGTCCAAGCGTAAAACTTCAAACCAAAGGGAAATTCCAAGGAGGTATTATTATTTTCCTATTAGCAAATTACACGTTTGGAGCAAACATCGTGTCAGCCTGGTTAATGTCTTTTCCATTACAAATCAGACACAACATTTATCATAAACAAAGCTAAAAAATGTTCCCTGCCAACAAATTCAATCCGTCGTTGTCTTGATATATAGACATCTCAAAACTCCAGTTTTGGAGATATGTTTTTCCTTTTGTAGTTGTCTACATTTTGCCAGTGTTCATTGCTATTCAACTTTTAGGATTTGTATTATTGACTCACTTGTACAAACCACATGATATGACCTCAATAATTCAACACTGCCTATTTACCTAAGTTAGCAAACATTTGTAAATAGGAAGTACATTTTTACAGTTTATATTTGTTCACTTGTGTTTGATGCAAATCCTATAGTTTTAATTATTTTCACTACCCACTACTACTGCTTTTACTTAATGTTGCTATACTCTATATTTGTACAATAACATGTACAAATTAGCTGACAACGTGTGAAGGGGTCGCTTGTAATAATGAACCTACAGAGAATTATCACCTGTCTCTGAAGCTCCCTAAGGCTTCACAGAGCTTAAAAGAGGGTATTACCGTTGTGTTAAGCTGCCTATCTCACGGTGTTACTGTTTTAGTACATCTCATTGCTCTTATGATGTTGTTTTCAGTGTTTTCTGCTCGGCACCAAACAGAAGATAGACATGGTTAGTGACTAACTGCACCACAGAGATCAGTATTTAGTAGCTAAATAGCCACATATTTCCCTCAAGAGCTGGTGGAGACCAAAGAGATTGGACACTGGTCCGGATTTATCAGTGACAAGAAACACATCCTCGTGAATGATGTTGTTCTGTAACTGCTAGATGTGTTTCAATATTTCTTAAGATTCCCATTAGTTGCTGCATAGCAGCAGCTATTCTTCTTGGGGTCTCCACAGTTTCCAAGGTGACGATGTAAAAGTAGCTACACCAACATATGCAGTAACCAATGGCTATCAGCTTCACTGTATAAACCTAAAAGCTAATGATATATCAGTAAAGTGCTCACAGGTTGTGACCTCTGACCTCTGCTACTGTTTCCATTAGATGAACAGAAAATCTCTTTTGCACACCCAGGCACCTCTTCAATGCCGACTTCCTGCACTGGAACAAAGTATCTCCATTGAACAATAACTGCCCAACCCCTAGTAGGAACATTGGAACAGCACTCATACAATACTCCTCAGTGTTTGGCACATTGTGTGTCCTGGTCCACAGTGGATCAGGACTACAGCCTTCAACAGGCCTTCTCTCATGGAACAGTCTTATTAGGGAAACAGACCAGATTTCAGCAGCAGGATGTGAGGGAGGGTTAGGAGCTTGTGATGCTGCTGACCAATGGCTGTGGTTCTACAAGAAGGGAACTCTTTCACACCTGTCAAACAGACATGCTGAAACTGAAAAAGGTGTGTGTGTGTGACCGGTCCCGATCCCGATCCCCGTTCGGGTTCGGGTCCCGGTTCCGGTTCGGGTTCCGGTGCCGGTCCCGGTCCCGGTTCGGGTTCCGGTCCCGGTTCGAGTCCCGGTCCCGGTCCCGGTTGCGGT
>OMNW01008139.1:0-10350 GCA_900303245.1 Selene dorsalis
ACCTGGCACTGAGGGGTAAAAGTGTTTGATTAATATGTCAAAAAAGACCCACTGAGATCTGACTCATTCAAAATGTTAATGACCATTTTTGTGATGTTACACAATGCAATATTTTTACCTCTTAAAAATATCAAAGCCAAAAATTCAGATAACATCCCGTAGCTCACACGGCTCCATTCGCTATAAAGTGCTTTTCCATCAGTGCTATAATAGAGTCTGCTGCTGAGTCTTACTTTTTAACAGAAATACACTTTTTTGAGAGCCGCTGAAAGGCTTTTAATTTGAAACCTGTGCGTGAAGTCTGTATTTTCTCTGACAATGACTTAATAGTTATTGAATAAAAAAATGACAAAATAAAAAAGTAACACTAACTGGAATAAATGAGTGAAAGGACAGAGAAGGTAAAAAAAAAAGTGGCAGAGAGGTGATTCTGTGTGGAAATGGTGCCGTAAATATGGATTATCAAGATGTGGAGTTAATCTGGAAAACATCTTATGAACCAACATCTTTTAAAACACAGCAACAGGGTCAAATATTGGACTTTTAATACAAATGTAGACAAACTTTTTTAAAACTATACCAAACCAACTTCTGCCCCTCTGGCCAAAGTCCTGCACATCATCTCAGATCAACCTTTTACTGTCCATGTTTTCTTCTTCATTGACTCTTTTTCACAGTCAGGATTTGTTGTTTATTTATTTGACATCACATAATTAAACCTTTGGGAAGCTTTTTTTTTTTTTTCTTCTCCAACTGAGCCAAGAACTATAAATGAACCTCTACCTGCCTCATGTGGCTTTGCAGAGCAGATCGATTCATAACCGGTGCAGGACATGACACAAATTGTACAGGAGCAACGGTGACAGGCATTAAATTGCACGTATTGATCTGCAAATATAAATTCAGCAGATTTTTTTTTTTAAGTTTCAGCAGGTTTATCGGCCGCCCTGCTCTCTATGCGTCATCGCTGCAGTGCTTTCCTGTGTTTGGTGCTTTGCTCGCTCCGTGACAAGACGGATTTGTCAGGCTGCAGAGTGAAGACTCTCACAGTCCTCGCTTTAGTCTGAGGTCGCTGCTGAACATGGTTTTGAAAGCAGTCGGGTGACTACAGATTTGATTTTCTCCCTTATTTATTTATTTATTTTACCTCAGATGCAGCCGTAGCACTAATTGTCTTGTGTGTGTGTGTCAGGAGTGGACGTAAGTGTGTGTGTGTGTGTGTGTGTGTGTATAGAGAGAGAGAGGGAGTGCAGAGAAAGCACTCTGTCCTTGGTTAAGGCAGAGAGCTGACAGCGAGTCATCCGTCACTGTCAAGTCTTGTGTATTCTCACCGTCTCCTCAGCTGAGGAGAAGGCCTGCCTCTGAAATCAGCTGCTCGGGCAAAAGGACGTTGAAGGGAGACGTGTAGGAGAAGGAGAAAGAGATGTGAGGAGTGGAGCGTTAGAGGGAAGCTCTCTGGGGGCAGTTTGTGGTAGCTTGTAGGTAGGTATAAGCTGTGAACTCTCCCTCCAGTAATAAAGACACAAAGTGTGAAAAGAGGATCGAAAGTGTTTGTGTTGTGGAAAAGCACAAATGGATTCTTGGTTCAGGATTTTAATACCTTTGTCGAAGCCTTTTTAAAGTGTGCAGGAAACCATGAGATGGATGGAAGTTCAGATGGAGGTGGAGATTGTTTCCGACTTTCTGCAACGTTGTGATCAGTCAGCACGGACGAGGTTTTATATGTTGCATATTTTATAAGCTGTATCTGCTGAGTGAGTCAGCTTTACTGTGGCATGATCTGATCTCTCAATAAGACTGTTACAAAACATAATCGATCTGAGAAAGTTGAAGTCTAGACTGTGAATCCTGGCATGTTTAAGTCCAATCAACCATGGTCTCATGTTAAAGTGAGAAACTCTGAACCATGAACTGTAGTTGAACATCAATCCCGATGGTGTTGGGCGATGTGATGGTGCATACTACTGTGCAACAGCAGAGGTTTGGTGCCGTATCTACCTCATGCAATGACTGAGAGACAGTTAATGGCCTTAATGCAGCTCAAACAGCTGCAGGTGAAGAAGGTGCATAGGAACTGGCACAGCAGCTTCAGTTCTTCTGTCGTTTTCTGGGGAGGACAGTTCTAGTTTGGTTCAATATTTATATGATGAAGTGTTGACTTTCTAATTATGTCATGAAATGAAGTGCTACTAGTTTTCTGACAATCAACCAGCTCAAAGGAATTCAGTTTATGAAGCAAAGGACAAATCCGTAGTCGAGACACAGAAACCTGCAAATTAATCAATCAATAGAAAAGTTATTGATTCATTTCCTGACAGTCAATAAGTGTTGCAGCACTGATGGAGACTAGTCTGTTTTATAAAACTTTCTCTCCATACAACTCTTCCCTGTGAGAGGAAACTAGTGTTTTTGCAGTTCATACTGGGCTCCAATTAAAGTCATTAAAGGCCTTCAATGGCCTCATTAGATAACACAAAAAATGTGCTAGTGATGTGAGAGCACTTGTTTCTGGTGGTAATCACATTCGCCTTCACTGTGAATCAAAGAATGTTTAATTAAGCACAATTGTCTCGACTGAATTGCAGTGATCTGCCTTTTCATTGATATTCTGGGAGCGTCTCACCACCCTGGCAGATTTTCACAGCACAGATACTGATTCAGAGTGTTTTAGGTGGATTTTTTTTAGTGTGGACTTTATGAGGAAATTCAATTTAACACCTCCTCTGTTCCCCTAATGTCTCGGTCTAATAGATTTCATCCTGTTTTCTTAAGTATCCGGGGTTTATTTTCACTCTGTGGGCCTCCAGGTTTCACTTTACCAACTGTGTACCAAACTATACTTTCCACTAAGTTTAAACCGTCCATGATCCATGGTTCATTTACCGAAGCCAAAACAGATCCTCCTGCTGAAACTGAAGACTCTGACAGCTCTGAGCGATGGGACGTAATCGCTCCCTCGGCTCCTGATCTGTGATTGGCTGAGAGTTTTTTTTTATTGACACAAGCCGCTGCCACATGTTGCGGAGTCTGTGGACACCTGAGTGATGGAGGACAATGCTGGACTGTTGCAGAACTTCTTTCAGATTTCGTCCCAGTGAGAAACTTTGCCCCGTGAGTTCAGTTTTTAGAAAACCAAATAAGAAGAATTTCTTGCATTCTGGAAATGAAAACATTGTTAAATTGCATTTATGTCATTACTTGAATATTGACACAGTCTGCGCACATGATCATTTGATAGAGCCACATATCCAGGAACTAAACTATGCAGCGTTGGTGTCACTTTGAAACAACCAGCTTGAGTTTAACATCCTTTTTCGTGACATGATGAACTGTATAGAGACGACAGGGGTGGCACAGTCGAGTGATACTGAATCAATACCGCTGCTGCTGTTGCCAGCTCCAGTCGAGGCCGGTGTCAACGCCAATCTGACCTCTGCTTGTTCCAGCTGCTACACGACCGCCGCTCTGTATTTGTTATTGTAAGGCTGTCGGGAGCTTAACTAAGGCAGGATAACGTTTATCTGCAGATGAGTGAATGAGTGTCACTCTGTCCAAACACGCTGACACAGATTTACTACGAGCTGACTGACTGGTTGCCAGGTTTGAAATAATCCATTTAGTTCTGTTGTTAACTTTCTGTCAGATGCACTGCGCTGATTATTTAGTGTGTGTCTTTTTTTCTGTTTTTTACTGACGGGCACACTTTGGTTCTTATTCACCCTCTGTGACCAGGTGAGCCTGACGGAGCACGACGAAACCTCACATCCACGGGTTGTTTGAAAATGAGGTGTTTTGTAAAGAAAAGGAAAAAAAAAAGTTTGTGACTAAATGTCACTTGTCAGGTCTCCAGCACAATGTAAATTATCCTTCTTTTTTCTTTTTCTTTTTTTTTTAAGACTGCCACTGAGGTGTGACTGTAGTGAATGGATGGCGCCGGGCAAAGCTTTTAAATAAAGTGGGTGTGCAGCGTGAAAAGCCTATCAGCCGACTCTCAGTGAGACGTTAAGGGGACAGGACAGGCTGATGAGAATGAATGGGAGGCAGTCTCACCCGCCTGCTGCTTGTTCACTCTGCATGTATTCACTTCTTCATTTCTGTTTTTCCTCCTCTCTCTCTCTCTCTCTTTATACATATTCTTTTTTTCCTGGAAAGTCTTACTGTAAACAAGATGCTTGGCAAGAAAAAAAAGAAAGAAAAGAAAAGAAAATCCCTTTTCCAGCTTTGGCAGGGAGCTACATCATGTTCAGAATAATAATAACTGAAATCATAAAAAGCAGTCGGTACAGTAAATATAATGAAAGAGGACCTGAAGTAAATCTTCAAAAATGGGTCACGTATTTTTTTTTTAATTTTCTGAATTAACCAGCTGTTACCTGTTGTTACTTGAAGACCAATAAACCGTCCATTTGTTGAGGACGATTTTCAGATATGAATCAATACAGCTTTGTCCTAGTTAGTTATTTCCCCTACATTCTCCTACCTCCCTCTTTCATTCACTCTCCTCCTTCCAGACGCTACATGTCTGTCAGGCCTCATCTATTTCGTATTTATTTATTTTTTCCCTCCTCTGAAGCTCTCAAGTGACACCACCTGGGAGATTAGGACTCTTCCATATCCCTCCGATACCTCCTCACCTTATCTTCCTACATTTATTATCCGCCGTACGTGCTCTCAGCTCCCCGTGACACATGCCATATGGGAACAAAAAATTATGCCCGCGCCGCACGCACAGTACGAATAGTCTTAGTTTAATTAAACTGTCATGTTTCTCCTATTTTGCTGATGGTTATTTTCATCCGAAGTCACATCTTCGTAGTGAAATGTGTCGTCAGTCTGGAGGAGGAAGTGCCGCACCGGCTCACACACAATTGATCAGCCTCGTCCTCGGTGAAACAAACAGCGTTGAAGTTTAAATATGGTGTCGGAGTTCCTCTTGAGGCTTGGCAGGTGCTGGTAGACCAGGTGTTTGGTTTGATCCCACTGCAACAAAAAGATATACAACAGGTTTATAAAGTTGTTTCTATGTTCCCTGGCTGTTTTATCTGTATGCATATGCTCTGTTTCAGTAGAGCAATGTGTCTAACTGAAAAGATGAACTATAAACCTTTCATCTCACCCTCCTCTTGTGCGTCATAGTGGGTGAAGAAGGAGAAACGCCGTCTCTTAAACTGCGTTGTGGCCTTTAAAATTTCCAGAGAACAGAGCAGGTCAACACCCGAGAGCAGCAGAGAAGCCTGACAACACAACCTGAGAGTCGGGATGTGTTATGTTGTCAGACCTGGCCTGCGGGCTAATGACAACCTGCAGTGGACGTTCACTATCAGGGGTCACGGTGAGGTCGGCCGGGGCCCAGAATCCACCACAGACACAGAAAATGACCCAGCAGTCCTGCAGCGACAGTAAAACCCATGACGGACTCTGAGGTCATTCTTGGCTTTAGTGGTTGGTCATTTGGATTTGGCAGGAAGAGGCTTGTTGTTGTGAAATATGTGTCGGTTTGCTGAGTCAGTCTTTGTGCTGAAAAGAGGGAAAAAAAGAAAAGAAAAGAAAGTCACTCTCATCCTCTCAATCCATCCTCTGAAATCATCCTGTTATATCATCTTGTAACTTAACTCCCACAGTAATGTTTCCTTTGCACTGCATTATCTTTTTATCCTTGAGACTGTTTTAACACAACTTTAATCACAACCAAGGTCATTGTGTTACATATTGATTCAGATTGTGTTGTTATTTTATTATAGTGCTGAAAATGTGATGGAGAAACGTGTAAAAAAAAAAAGAGAGGTTATTTTAAGGTGGAATGAATCTAGTTTGTGGGTTTTTAGTTGGGTTTTTGTGGAATAAGGAAACAGATACTACCTGAGACCACATGTTACTTGTATATAAACTCTCGTCCACCAATCGGTGATGAGCCTTCTTGAGTCAGGTTAGTGAGAGAGTACAGGCGTGGTGGTTGAACACATCCTGCTTTTTGCAGCAGCATGTTTCCAGTTAAGGTTGATGAAGGGATGAGTTCAAGGACATTTTGTAGAGTTGTAATGGACTGGGCTTCGACACAGGAAACAGTTTTCAGATCCAGGTTATAGACGGGGCCGCCATCGTAGGCTGAGGAAGAGGTTTGGTCCGAACTGTTTGTCCATTTTCCCACAGCTCGTCCCTCTGTATCCTCCCATCAGGTTCCTCCACAAGGGACGTGGGACCATCGCTAGGCTTGAAGAAGTCCAGCTCTCTCGAGAGCCTCCAGACGGCTGTTGCCGAGGTAACCCTCAATGGGGACCTCCCCTTCCACAGGCCGCGCCCCCGCATCATCAGGGGGCGGGGCTGCAACGAGAGCTTCAGGGCGGCCATCGACAAGTCCTACGACCGGCCGGCCGCCACGGAGGAGGACGACGAGGGCATGGAGACATGTAAGATATCCCATCATTCACCTTCATCCGGTGCCTTAATAAGACTGTCCTCTCTCTGAAACGCCACAGGTTTGATTCCCACCACGGCCCGGGTGTCACCTCTCTCTCTGTCAGCAGCTGGGAGTCCTGCAGCTGGACAACCTCCACCTTCATCACTGTCTAACTCCTGCAGCGTGTCTGACATGTGATATTACTCACTGATAACTTTGCATTATGGTATACTAAAACCACACTAATGCAGCAGTGGCAATCCCCCAACAAGGATCGCCATGGAAACTGAGAAAATGTTTGACATACTGATGCATGGGAGTGACAGCATCCGGACTAATGCTCAGTATCGTGCCCCTGATTTTATCTCTGCTTGTGGCGATGGCAAATACCGCTGACTCAGGATGTAGCCATGATATCAAACGCATCACATGTCAGTGTGAGGCAGCTTGAACAGGACGAGCCATGAGACTGAGATGGATGATGGAAAATTTACTTAGTCATTTCATCAGAAGACCTCACGGCGATACATTCACAGTCACAGTGTCGTTTTTTTTTACCATCATAAAACAAAGAGGGAGGTTTAATGAAACAAACATTTTCACAGGTTTCACAATACAAAATGCAAAATCTCCAACAACTGTGAATTAGTTCATGCAACAGGTATCAATTACAGTGTAATTACACCTGATTCTTCTTCTTCTATTGTACATAGGACGACAGTGTGTGGATATCTTTTCATCTTCCCTGCCCCGAAAGAATCTCCATTTTCCTTTACATCTATTTTAAGAGCAGAAATAATGTGGTGTTTTGTATCTGCACTGAATCTCATATTGTGTCATAATACTATCAAATAGTAATTAATGTCTTTTCATCACTTTATAAGATGGTCTCTAATGATAAGTATCTAATTATGGAGCTGAGCTCTTCAATCTCTTGTAATGTACAGTTAAATGGAATCAGGCTGCTCTTGGGTCTCAGGAGACATAATTATACATTTGTGAGACTTAAAGATTCTCATTTAGCAGCTTATTGCTTTTCATATGTGTTATAGTTCTTGCTTCAATGGTTAAACAGAACATGTTGTCTCCATCTGTCCCTCTTTGTCCTCACCTTCCTCCGTCCTTCCCTCTGTCCAGTGGAGGAGGACACGGAGGAGAGTTCGCGATCAGGACGAGACTCTGTGTCCACGGTGGCCGACCAGACACCGCTGTCCGGCACCGAGAAGCCGCTGGTCAACGGCACCAACCGCACCAAAGAGGAGAAGAAGAAGGACAAAGAGAAGGGAGGGAAGGAGAAGGAGAAGAAGAAGCAGGAGGGAGGGAAGGAGAAGGACAAGGGAAAAGCCAAGAAGGGCATGCTGAAGGGACTCGGAGACATGTTCAGGTAACGTTATAAAAGTCTGCTGCTTCTTAATAAAGTCTGTTTACAGAGCTGCTTCTCAAAAATCTACATAAATCAATTTAATTTTAACTTCAAGATGTCCCTCTGTGTTTAGTGTTAGGGTTTAATATATGCGTTCAGAAAGTTTCCCAATTGTTTGAAACTTGAACACACAATCCCACTCTGAGTAAGAAAGCTTGGGTGTATCTGAGGGAGATACACAAATCACAGACCTGAGCTCTGCAGCCACAACACAGAACAGTGCGAGGAAACTCTAATTAGACTCCCACACAACTTGACCAGACAACTTTCTTGCTTTATTTCCCCGTTATTAATTCTTCCTCTGCATCCTCCAACGTTTCACCTGTCAGACATTCCTTACAGCTAAACTGACAGAAATCCTCTCTCCTACGCACATGTACATTAGCACCGCTGTCCAAATTGGCTCCGAAGCCTCGGGGCCCGGCCAGTAATATATCCGTATATCGTATTAACCAAAGTGCTGGTGACAGGGAAGGGAAACAATGAAGGTAATGAGATCCGCAGAGAGAGTGAGGGATAGAAAAGAGAGACAAAAGGAGAACAGGGAGAAAAGGATGAGCGCAGTGGACAGTGAAAGGTAAAAACAAAAACGAAAGATAGCTGGAGGATTTCAACAGTGAGACATCAAAACAGGGACGGACATGATTTGAGTTATGTAAAATTTCAATTATAAAAGTTTCTTTGTGAAACTGAGCTCAAAGTCTATGAGACTTTTCTGGTACTTTCAGCTCCGTCTCATAGTCTTCATCATCAGCAGCTTGTCGCCTTTTATTCTGTGTTTTAGATCATGTATATAAGACAGTTTACCTCGTGCCAGTTCAACACACACTTATCTCATTCGATTTTTTTTCTTTTATTATTCTCTACTTTATTCTCTACATTGTAGAACAATGTAAAAAAGCATCAGCATTATGTTTTTTGGTTTGCGACATAATACCTACATTGATCCCCAGAGAGAAATTCTTTCATTACAAAATGTTGTACACATAAGAGAGAAAAAAACCTCAAAGATAAAATATTCCAAAAATAAACTAAAATAAAAATATAATACTACTGGTGTTCCTCACCCCACAGTACCCAATGGCAGCAAATAAACACTATTTACATATATACATGAAAATTAAAACACAGTACATTATAGAATTCATCTGCATCTTCATCTGCTGATTCAAAAATGTCCATATTTCCCCTCAAGTTGAGCCCTGTAGTCATATCATATCGAGACTCAACTTGAAAATGAACTATAGCATCACTGATCTCAGCTTTTTAAATACAGAACTGTAGTGAGATGTTTAAAATGATCGTTCAAGAGGTGACGCAGTGAGGGAGGACTGTGAGAGGCTGTAAATAAGAGCGATGGGTTGTGTTTGTCAGGAGCTGAGGTTGTGTTGTTTGGCCCTCAGGGGCTCCGCCGGGGCCAAAGTCAGCAGGGCTCTGTGTCAAACAGGTGGGATCACATCACATGACACCATCTTACTTTTACAGGCAGGGACACACACACACACACACACACATACGATGGAGTAATCAGTGGGATGCACATGGACAAATTCATGCACAGAGGCACAGTTCACACTCACACGTGGGAATAATTAGCAGGGAACACACACGTACAGAGAGATATGTGTTGTAGTCACACAGACATGGGAGGAGTCACTGAAGTGCACAAACTGCGATACATGTAGGAATATTTAAAACACACACACACACACATCCACAATTTGGTATTCAACAAACACACACTGCTGCTATTCTCTATGCTCGCTCACACACACACACACATACAATGAAGTCCAGTTTTCCTCCTCACCTCCCACCTGATAACGATTGGTGTGCATTCTCATAACAGGAGTGTTATGGCGCTCTGATTGGCTCAATGCTGGCCACATCAGATGTGCTCCATTAAAACTCTGTCTGACTGCCTGTTTGATCCGCGCCCAGTGTTTACTGGCACAAACAGCTGTGCGCTCCAGAATAATGATGTGAGATATGTCCAGCCCATCTGTGTGTGTCTCGTCTGGATCGCACACAAGTCACAACTTAAAGGAAGGACACACAAAAAATGTTTTATTTTATTGTCAGTTATTATTTCCTATAATTTGCGAAGCTTCATATTCATGAGAAAAAAATCTGTTGTAATGTCAGTTATTGCTCAGTCAAGTCAATTATTTTAGCTGAAGTCTGAACGTGCGCTCTGCTGCCACACCAGCGCCACCTCAGGGCCGGAGGTTCTACTACAGGTGGTTTAATGAGCAGGAAACAGGATTATTGTAGGAATATTTTCCACATGTGACCAGGCCAAGAAAAGAGAGAGCTTTACTGCATTGGCAGATAATATGAGGGAGCCACAGTTTAGCAGACAGCACAGCAGTGACCACCTAACAACAAATATGTTTTCTGTGTTTTCAGTATTTGCATGTATGACTCATGTCAGTTTCAACATGTCAAGATGAAACATGCGTGCACAAGTGTGTGTGTGTGTGTGTGTGTGTGAGTAAACGAGTGAGTGAAGGCTTTGGGTGCAGGAGTG
>OMNW01008140.1:0-15202 GCA_900303245.1 Selene dorsalis
CAGCGCTCTCTCTGCTTCCTGCACGCCGCAGAGCACTGACATGTGTTGAACACTTGAGAGAAAAATCAGGATGATCTCCTTGCGATGGAGGTTCTCCCAGAAGTAATGTGCATGTGTGTGCTTTAAAAACAGGAAGAGGTAACGTTGTAAAATCCAAAGCATGTTATTCAAACAGCACACCTCGAGAGCCTCTTAACCGTTATTTATCTTGCCTTCCGTAGGTTAAACGGCCCTCATGGCAGCTCGGTTTTAAGGGCTCTGCTGAGTGGTGGGACACAATATTAGATGAAGAATAAAAATTGAAATATGTGTTGCGTATTGTAGCTCGTCTCATGAGCAGCAGCGAGGCAGAAGAATCCACGTGCCTTCTCCTCTGGTTAAATGTAATTTAACAACGTCTGCATTTATATATTCTCAGGATGTGTTAGATGTAACAAGAGTAGTCTAGACTAGATAAGGTGGAAGCTATTGCTCCTGTTTCAAACACATTAGTCTGGGGAATGTGTGTTCTGACTTTTGTTAAGTCTGTGCATCATTATTTCACTGTAGGTGAAGTTTCTGTTTTTCATTAAAAAAAAAACACATCTTCGAAATTTCGTAAATTGAAATAAAAACAGTGTTTCATGATTTTTTTGAAGTGCATCAGCTTTGATTTTCCTCGACTCTGTCACACGGGGTAAGGCAACAATACAGAGGAAGGCAAAGCATGCACATGGCGTCCTCCGCTGTCGTTCTCACTACATCAGAACCGTTAAGAGTATCACTTAACAAAGTTTATTTGTCACCTGAAATAAACAAAAAACTTTTTTGGAGACATGAGAGATAAAGAAACTTGAAAATCAGTGTCATTTCTGTTGGCTTGATTATTTATATTGGAATAACAAGCGCAACTTAATCTCATAAATAAAAAAGGGAGAGATACAGATCCGTCCCCTCCAGGTACTGCCACCACTTAATCGAATTAGCTCCACTCTCAGGCTTGACGGGCTCTTCAAACACCCCTGGTGACTTCTGAGTGCCGATTACAATCAGCTACTATTTTCAGCCTTTGATTAAAATCTGGTGAGGTTGGACAGAATTTTTTTGAGCGCAGAAGCAACTAATTATTAACACAGCAGCCCATCTCTATCTTTTTTTTTTCTCCCAGTTACAGAGGGCCAGTGGGCTGGAGTAGTTAAACAATACCCATAAGTATTAATCATGTTGAATCACTCTGTGTGAAACTGTTAGCTTGATCCTACTGAAACGTCTCATACGAGTCGGTGCTTTCTCCGGATGCATATTTTTACCGACCTTTGCGCCATATTAAGCAAATCTGAATGTGGAATATTTGTGAAATCAAAGAGTTTGTATTTGTTTCATATTTTAGCATTATGTGTTTTTCTGGTGAATGGTAACGCTATAATCTTGGTTAAATAATCTGGTTGTTCATGCAGATTTTCCTCATGCGGCAGACAACAATAATGAACACAAGTCTTTACACGTAAAATAATAGAAGATGATCACAATTGTTCATGCCTCACACAGTATGTCACAGAATCATTGTAATGTGCCTGTCAAAGACAATTCTGCTCTTTTGTTACTTTCAAAAGGCAGCTTTTGAATATGAATAAGTCACTAATGAATATTTGGTTCTTGCGCGTGTCTGTGGATTGATTGCTTCAGGAGGCGTACGAAGAGTGTGGCACGATGGGGCTCTATCAATGCAGGCGATGTCGCCGCGCTGCTTTCTGACAGTGATTGAAAGACGGTCACTCGTCACCATGTATGATACACGAATCCCGCTCTCATTCACTGTGACAAATATCATCTGTCTGATCAATCAATATTTGCAGCTTTATTTTACTAATGCAGTGCTTAAGAGGCAATAATTAACACCATGCTGGGTTGTTAAAAGCCTATTTTTATGTGACAGACAGAAATAGACATACAGAAATAGGAAGATGGAGGTCTTTGGTTGGTGTTGATAGTGGCGTATTGTTCAGGCGTTTCTTATATAGAGAGCCAATCGAGAAGTTGCGCTTTTCCTATCTCACACTGATCCCGGTTGCTTTCAAGTTATGTCAGAAACTTTTAGCCGTTTCGTTTTTGGAACGGGATATGAAACATTTTTATTCAGTCTTTGTTGAGGTCGGAGGTTAGTTTGGGCAAATGAAATATAGTATGAAAGAGTTTAACTGAGGGAATATTCATTGGATGTCATCCTGTGTTAAACAAGTGTGGCTTGTGATGCTCATTAATTTCTGCTTGCTCCACTTGTGGTGTTTGGGCTCTCTTCACTGGCTCAGTGCCACAGTGTCTTCTGAAAGAGCCACTTCATCTCTGTCAGGGGCAGGTGGAAATTTGCTGCACACTTCTAATTGGACAAAGTGCCTTTCAAACTCTGAGCCATCATACACAGATCACATTATCATACAGACCAGGTGTCAACAGAGGTTTTTCACCTCCCTCTTTCCCTCCTGCTCTCCTCTGTATCTTTTGGTCAGACTCTCCCTGCACCGTGTTGCTTTTGAAACACCCTCACCGCCTGTTGGCTCAAGGTCTGATGAGCCTTGCAGGACAGATTAATTACAAGAAAGTGGTCTTTTATTGTATGGTGCAGACAGAGAAAACCTTCCAACAAAAGACGTTTTCCAAATCCCCAAAATTAAGATCTTAAAGCAGACCCTTTCTCAGTTTAATTAGCAAGAGCCTGGTCATTTTCAGTCTTCAGTAGAGGAACATGTGCACCAGGCAGAGGGAGAATCTGAGGCTGCAGTCGAGGTCACATGGGGGCTTTCAGGTCTGCAGTGTAGCTCAGGGCAAGACCTCCCTATGCTTGTAAAAGTAATCGTTGGAATCTTCTGATCAATTCTTAATCCATCAGGTAACCAGTGGAGAGATCAGCAGGTAGAGTGGTGCTATTTTGTCTCTCTGAATCGGTTAAAAGCATATAACTGCTGAATTTTGAATGAGCCAGGGAAGTGAAGCAGACTCGTGATTGATGTCAGAAAAAAGTTGTCCGAATAACGGCGAGATAAAAAGACTTTCTATTTGTATCATTACAGATTAATTATAGAAAAAAAAGCTCAAGGGTTGAATCGTGAAGTGATGTTTTGGATTCCATTTTTATTTTTTTTCCAGACCGTTTACAGCAAAGAAAACCTGGAGTCAGATAGTCTTTTGTCAGATCCTCTGCACACTTACAGAGATGCATCGAGTGCAGATGTCTTTTGAGGTGCTGGCCTTCAAGGTTGCAGTACATGTGTTTTGTCGTTGCAGTTGTTGAAGGAAATATTTTCTTCTCCGTTGATGTGAAAAGTGGGAGCATGTAAATGGAAAATAAAATGGGCCATAAAATTGAATATTGAAGAGGAGTGCAGGTAATGTGTGTTGAAGGATGGGACATGAGCGTGTAAGAGGTTTTTGGTGCTGTGTTGAGTGTTGTGTTTTTGACATGACCCGGCCTCTGAGTCAGTCAATTTTAGGTATGGGCCAGTATGAGATTCTGACAGTATGATAACCTTAAGCAAAAATGTCACAGTATTGCAGTATTGTATAATTACAACTCTAAAACGTGTTGTTTTGAAATGTCTGGGTAAAAAAAACAACTATTCCATTGAACACCGTCTTTTATTTTGAAATATTGGATCATTAGTAAATGTGCATCAAGTTAAAATAAATAATTGTATTCTCCTAAATAAAATCAAAATAATGCAGTCCTTTAAGGGAGGCTGTGTTTATGGAAACGGTTTCCAGAGTGGGTAAATCTGTTTTTTGTGTAGACAGCCAAAACGGATCTCTTGTGAAACGATGTTGTCACAGCCTCACCTCTCTAACCTGTAACCTGAGCCTGAACCTGAACACACCGCACAACACACATACACACAACATCGGCTGACCACTGTCGGGTCCCTCGGATACCGCGCCTGAAACGCGGCCGTTAAATCCGCATCGATCGTCATATTTGGACTGGCACGACTACGAGTCAACATTTAGTCGATGATGTTTGGAGTTTGAACACAGCCCGCGAGCTGTGCACGTCTTCTTCCCTGTTGTTGGTGTGTTTGTGGGGCAGCGTTACAGCGCCACACGTGATAGTCTACGCTGCAGCTGCACACGACCTGAGGGGTCTCTGACCTGCACTCTCTCTCTTTGGAGAGACATAAAAACAGCTCATACCGCAGGAACGCTGTGATGGAACATTTTAGTGGTTTTGAAGCCGTGACTTTTTCATACCGTGGTATACCTTGAGCGTGGTAACCGGCCCATGCCTAGTCAATTTGTGCCGCGTTCATTGTCAAAACCTGGACTGAATCAACAATGATGAACATTGACTTTGTTTTCTTTTTCTTTTTTTAATTGAACAAAGCTTTTGTAATGAGGGCGACATATTACTACAGACTGTGCGTTTTATTTCGCTGCATAAAATCTCAACAACTTTGCACTTGGATTGTTGCTGCTCTGGCTCTACTTAGCAACGGGGCAGTGATGAGAAAGCAGAACTTGAGGAGAAATAACTACAGCGTCTCCTTTTATCACAGCGGCCTTTGATAGTTGAAAGGCTTAACCAGTTGCATATAGTGATAAATACGTTATCGCTCCTCTCTCCGCTCATCGAGCAAACATGGCAACATTTTGGCACACTCTATTGCTTGTCTTGTCTGCATGTCATCAGCGCAGATGTATTACCCTGTGCTGATTTGATTCTGGGCAAAGGAGAGTGGACAGGAGAGATTGATGGTGGTGTCCCGAGTCAGACAGATAACACCTGATTCTGCCTGCAGGGGGTTGGTCTAGCACACTCCTCCCCCCTGCACCTCAGATGCGTCGGAGGCTGTGCTGAGGAGGTGAACCGTTCCTTCACTCAATGCAAATTCGGGGCCACATTCAGAGGCGATCCCAGGACGATTGAGCCAATGTGGCCCCGAGCGCTCCGCACCACATGATCCATGCATCAGCCACACCTGGGAGAAATCCACACAGGCATGGGGGGGTCATTTGTTTAACACAGGTGCATCATGTATCTCGATGCACTCAAAGCACACACACGGTTGAAAGCATGCCCAGAGACACACAACTCATGCCCGATTGCACACATACACACAGATATGCAAGTGTTAATGAAATGCTGTCTGCGCGCAGCGTATTGTAAAAACGACTGCAGTACAGCACCTTTTCTTAAGACCTGTTCATTCTGCCACTTGTGTACTGTAATAAAATTGATAGCTGCTATTTTCTCCTACTAGAAAAGCAGCTACTATCACATGCTTCATATTTTGAATGAGATTAGGTTTTCAAACTGCTCTTCCCAAGATCCCTGTCTTCCCAGTGATTCAGAGATTAGTCAACCGACTTTTCTTAAACGTCGGAGTTAGAATTACAGCATTTCTGCCTCCCTCATGTCAAAATTTCAGGGGTTTCTTTTTAGTTAGATGCATGAAATAAGGTGTTTAGTTAACACAAACCCAAGACATTTTCATGTTCATGTTTCATGTTTCATCCTCCTGAACAAAAGCTGTAAGGATCGTAAACCGAGTAATACAAATGTCCATGTAAAAACAAAACAAAACAAAACATAGTATTTTGTCAAGGGAACCAGGCTAATGCTAAATTCGGTGCTGGCCCACTAATATGTAAAAATGCTGCTTTACCACAGGCTAATGGAAAACCGTACGGATCTCTTTAACACCCTTTTCAAATATTTAAACACTAAAACATTACCCAGAATGTTACCCAAACAAAATTAAAAGATCAAGCTGTAATGTAACTTCAAGTGTGTAAACCTTGGCATAATGCTTGATTGTCCCCTGCTCAGACTGTGCCATATGGATAGAGACGGCATTTAAAACCATTTTGCTCTTTGCACTTTCCAAACGTGTGTGATGCTGTTACATCATTTATGATAATTTCTCAGGCATCAGTAACATCTGAGTGTCTTATGATCCCCACGAATCAAAAGTATGCTGCTCCATCCTCAAACAGACATACAGAGAAGCAAAACAAAATTTCTTTTTTTATTCAATAACAAGGTGTGCAGCACAGGTTCCCAGTGTGTGAAGCAGATGGTGAAAGGCTAGTGTATAATAGATCTCAATATTAACTGCAGCACATGCTGGGAGTGTTGGTGGATGGCACACAGCAGAGTAAAAGAGAAGCAGTGACCTTCTGTCCCATCATTTACCCCCTTGTGCCCACCATCCCGCTCTCAAATTACTTTGTTTTAGCCAATTAAAGCAGCCGGCTGAGCATCAAGCAGGCTGCCATTTTTCGCTCACCTGGACCCATGTGACATTATCGCTTTGTCATCGGGAGAGATGGCCGTGAGTAGGAATCTCCAGTGTGGCACCGTGCCACCTTAGACCCCACTGTGTTCACTGAGATTAATGCAACGACTCTGCCTCCAACTTGCAAGAATCCCAGTCAGCTCTCTCTCACCTGCTCTCAGCGGTGGAGCCGCACACAGGTCCCGTCGCTGCGTGAAGCAATGAGCGAACGACCGTGGTGGTTATACCCACAAAGCGGACCATGGATATTCAGCGAGAGGCGTTTTCTGAAACACCTCTGGTACACAAAACAATCGGTTTTTCTAAATGTGCGGGGGAATCTATTGTCCTTAAGTTGCCTTGTCGCTGATCAAGATACCATATGCTAAGAAGCGATTCTCCATCCAAATCCTTCAATGGCCCAATAATAGAAAGAAAAACGGCAGACACAACAATACCATGGCATGGGATGAGTGGAGGACTGGAGTATGTGGTGTTTAACAGCCATACGAGCACAGATTATGTGCTTGAAGGGGCTGAGTCGAGTGCCAGCAGTGACAGTTGGGCTGGGAATTGAGCGTGCCTGGGACGTGCGGCTTGACTCCGCTCGGAAACACCACTGGGTCCAGGGCTCATCTCTGCAGTCCTCCGCCTCCCCTCCTCCCCGTGAAGGCATTGTGGCCTGCCGTTTGCTCCGCTTCACCGGGGGAATGGACGGGGCCCCCGCTCCCGCTTGATGAGCTCTCACTAATGGCTGCTTCTTTGAAAGCTTGACGGGGCCCGTTTGAGGAGGAGTGTCTTTTACTTCCCTCCAGCTTGCCTTGGCCGGGCATTCATCAGGCTGCCTGGCTTTGCTGTCCTGCCCACATGATGGTGCGCCAAGGGGCTGAAACGTCTGTCATTTGTTTTACTTTCAAATAAAAGTTGATGATTTACCAATAAAAAAGTAAAAATAGTCTTTTGATGATGTCTGGAGGCATATGGAGACAGTGTTGCAGTAGCAACATTTTCAGCACTTTGTCAGGCTAGAAATAACAAAAGACAAAGTTATTTTTTTTGTGTGCGTCTTCTCTTATAACAGTGTGACCACAGTTTTATATAAAGTGACCGAGTGAGTGCAGAAAACGGGATAGACAGTTAAATACGGACTCATACTCAGGACTATATTACATTAATTTTGACAGGCTTCTTTATTATCTGATTCTGTATCACTTGCCAAAATGCACTGTGATGTCATAAAAGGAAGCAAAAACAATTGCAACCCCCCTCCTCCTCTCCCATTCATTTTTTATTCAAGAAAAGGTATTTTTACTGTTCGGCTGCAGAAGAAGGACGCCGGCAGCCGCAGCAGCAGCAGCAGCAGCAGCAGCCTTGAGAAGATATTCTTAACACAGCTTAGAACTGGGAGGTCTATAATAACAAAATAAGCAGCTGTGTTTGAAATCAGGTCCCTTGACAGTTTGCATACTTTTTACAGGCTATTAATCCTCTATAGTTCAGAAATATACACCCAAAAAAATAAAAAAATAGATGAGGGGAGAGGAAGGCAGAGCCAGTTTCAGAGGAGGAGAAGACGTCTACAGTAAAGATGATATCTGGACATGATGTCCGTACACTTCATTTGTTCACTTGATGTGATGGATTAGGAAGAGCCGCCAGTTATCAGTCGCTTATCTCACTGTTACCCTTGACCGCTGCCCCGTCTCCTCACCCCAGAGGGAGCAGTTGCTCCCGCTGCCTTCCGCCTCGCCGCCGTACCAGTCTCCACCTTCTGGAGACTCCATTAAAGAAGTTGGAGTTGTCCTTGGAAATCTCCTCCCTATAACTTCTCTTGTCTTCACCCTCTCTAGCCCCCGCTCCCTCTCTCTCCTATCCCACTCTGTTTCACGTGCGCTCCTTTTTTCTTTTTTTTTTTTTGGTCCCCCATTTGAAACTAGGGCGGAGGTCAGAATGGCGAATTTGATATAAGAGCTGGCATGATATCGTGGAGCACCTTGTCAACTCAAAACAATAGGTTTGCAGGAGCTGTTATGCCGAATAAAGAATGTTCGCATATTCCCAGAGAAATGTCCCCCGCTAGACGTTCCCAAAAGAGATGAGAGCATTTGTCTGCATACATTTTTACCGGTCAAGGGCCTGTAGAAAAAGGGAGTTTCAAGCAAAATGAATTCATTTAACGTGTGAGCAAATAAGTTATTTCACCTGGGAGATTGAAAAAGTCACCCAATTTGCATATTAGGACCTTTATCCTTGTGATTTTTTGATTTGGTCATTAAATGCTCAAACGGTCTTCCCTGGTTCATTTTGTTCAGCTTTGCATTGATGTAAATTTAAGATCTTGTTCCAGCCCAGCATATAATATTACAGCTCTGTTAGGCTGCACATAATGTCTATGAAGAAGTAACAGATGTTAGCAGTTGCATAATGGTAAGAAAAAAAAAAAAAGCAGCTGGCTGTGGTGTTGTACAGCGGTGTGATGAAATAGTTTTAATTTGATCTGACCTCTTTGCCTCAGTGCTATCACAGAGCTGCCTTATAGTGGGAGATTACAAAACAGTGTCATTAAAAAAGGTCAGGCTGAACAGAGACGAGAGGCAGTCACATCCAAACACGCTGACTAGTTCACCTTGCAGAGACAGAATGTCTATTTGTTTTGTATCTAGACACGCTCGTAAAAGCAAACCACAAAAACAAAGGAGCAGTAAGTGAATGAGTGGATGGATGTTAATGTAACTGCTTTATTCATTTCCATTGTCAGAGATCTCTCACCAACCAGTTGTCACAGGCAGTTTCATCTCAAATTAAATTCATCTGGATATGACATTTTAATTGGAACACTCTTCCCATTAATTGAACAAATTAGAGAAAGTCTGCTGGGAGAAAGGTAATCTCTGGGTGAGATGATTTGGAATTCACAATTTAGAATTAAAAATCAGCTGCTCGGCTTTGTTTGTGTGGCAGCCAGTTTTGCGGCAGCGTGCGCAGGCAGCGCCAGCGCTCCAGGTCTCAACGGCACTCAGGGCTCACATTGTCTTCATTAAAAGCGATTAAGGAATAGGTCAATTTAGTCTGCTTGGCTGGTTGGAGCTGTGCATTTCCTACTATGAAATGTCTTTGTCTTCATCTGCCCAGACTCTGAGGGCTCAGGCAGCCACTGGAGCAGCAAATATGATCCGTCACTATTTTATGCGTGTTTACATGTCTGATTGAACATCCAAGTGAGTCACGGGCGGTATCATTTAAAACGTTGTCATTTTTGTTTTTATTTGGGTGCGCACACATGTGTTTGGGTTTTCCATGCGCCTGTCTGGGTGCTGATGACTTGCTGTCTGATGATTAGTGATGAACAGCGGTTGTTCACCCTGCAGCTTTAACTACTGCGAGCAATTAATTGCACGAATAAATATCGCCTTAAAATTTGCGCGGTTGATTTCAGAGACATATGTGGACACAGACATGGTTCCCCAAACCAGACATGAGGGGTCTGTGGTGTTTCAGGCTGAATGGACGGTGTATCTGTGTGGATGAATACGGTTTTAATTGAGGATTCGTGTCCTGCTCTGTAAAATTTTTAAGTGTGTGTGTGAGTATATGTAACCTTGTATGTTACTTTTGTCTCAGATCCATCATGTGATACTGCAGCACTTTGGAGGTGTATTCTAGACATATGACTGATATTCGCAAAATACAAAATGTGTTGGGAATTTTTTTATTTCAGGGTGGCCACCTGTCAAGTCTGGCAATTTGGCCAGGTGAAAAAAAAAAAGCCTGGTGCCAGGAGGAACCAGGTGTAGGTAAATGTTGCACATATGCCATCGGATTATAACGGAAATTGTCTATTCATCCTCCATGTGCCAGGGCCAAAAATGAAAAACAATGATTGTCGCATTATTCTCTCATTTGATTTGAATTGTTTTACAGTATCAGTGGAGACGCATGCGTGACTTGCTGCGTGCTCGAAAAGAAAAAGGGGAGAGAAAAACCTCTGTTGCCGTGTTGGTAATATTTGTATGACAACTTTGCAACTGGGGCCCTTTGAAAATTGAGCTCATTGTGCTCCATCCAACTCTGTCCATGTGGTTTCTCAGCTACCACACTGTTGTGTGTCAACATGCACAACGAGCACTAGGTAGATGCTCAGTCTGAACTTTGAAAATGACTCAGAGTGCAGTGTTGAAACACTGACCTTTGTTTGCTCTCTCAAATAATGATCAGGCTTCTAATTCCTTTTTAGTTTTTTTTAATATAGCAAACTCTGGAAATGTTTCTAAAATAAAATACTACTGATGCTTCTAATTTGATGCCATAATAGAGAATAAACCAAAATAAGACCACATTCACTGCACTTAGCATGCAAAGTGGTCGAGAGCCCTAATTGGAGCTCTCTATAGTGAAATGTGGAGGGAAAGGGTGCAAGGAGGAAAGGGAGAGAGCCAGACAGAGGGGGCTCCTAGATAGCGGGGCCAGGGGGGAAAAAGTTCCCCCATGCTTGTCAGAGTTTGAGCAAGTTCAGAATTGATGGAGCCCACAGGCAGCTCTGCTAATTTTAGTTGAAATCACCTAAGTGGTTTGGCTAATTTATCCTGGCTCCTCGGCCTCAGCCCCTGGTTTCTGGCTCTCCCCTGCCTCCCCCTCCCTCCCAGATATATCCACAAAGCGTGAAGGTACCAGGAGGTGACAGTGGGAACAGAAGGGTATTTTGTGCCCAGCTGATTTGCGGAGCACTGGGTGGTTTCAACCCATGTCATACGTTTGGATATTGTCTGACCCTTAACGACAGCCCAGGTTTAACCATCTATTTCATAAAAAATGATTTATCCCGCTCTGTATTTATTGGAAAAAGTCAAATTACATGTTAGTTTTAAAGCACAAGTCGCTGATACATCTGGTATTTCCTGATTCCCCGTTTGCAGTCTTTGGTGATAGTTATTTAGATATGAGAGTGTGAACACCAGGGGATGACGATCATTTCAACTCTTCAGGAGAGGCTATAGCCAGCAAGTGTGATTTAGTGTAGTGATGGTCTGCCAGCTGGATATGTTGAACATACTGAAGCTTAACAAGCATCATTGCTGGCTTTTGAATATTTAGAAACAAATCACAGAGTGCCTTTCTTTGTGTTCTTTTCAACACCATTTTAAAAGAGAACTGAGAAAAGGGGGTTTCAGTTGAAACATAGAATGAAGACACAGGGTCGGCTCAGATGAAGTGCTTCCCGCTAATTAAAAGGGGTTGGTATTCTTTGTGGAATCTTGTAGGCTGGGATTCAAATGGCAAGTTGTGAGTCAGGGATCTTATCTGTGATTGTTGAAGTTCTTGAAACCATTTCAGACAGTCAGACGACGAAAACCGGAGCAGGTTGTCTAAACACGTGAAATATCAGGGTGACTGAAGTGCATCAAAACTGTCAAGATGTCGTGAGCTCCTTGAGCGCGAGTGTGAGGCAGCATGGATATGCATGCCAAGATGTTGCTTGTGTTTGTCTGAGGCTTGACTCAAGAGTTTGTGTGGAGTAATTAGTGTCATACTTGCTCCAAGGATCCTATTCACTTAAAAAATCAATGAAATAGCTCACTGTCCATCACTAAGTGACAGCTCATAATTGAGAATTTAATGATGTTAAATTACTGCGTGTGTGCTTAATAGGTCCAGCAACAACAAATAACAAGTTGTTAGCGAGCCTGCGAGACGGGAGGCTCTCGCTTTAAAGAAGAGGCAAATCTCCCACTCACTAGATCAACCTGATGTGACTCAACAGAGGTGTAACAATAAAGCCACTGTTGCTCACAGAGCAGATGTTTAATGCAGTCTGCATTTGAATGATTAACCTTATCTGTTCTGATCGAATGGGATATGTAAAATAGTAAATGAGAAGCATTTTAAGATGTTCAGAACCAGATTGTGTTAGCAGCATGAAAGAAAGAGTGAATTGCACACTGGGCCTGTGCAGTCATCCATTCATGAATCAATCATTTTGAAAGAAAAGTGCACTCAGAAGAGGGAAGGCTAGGGGATGTGGCAGCTTTAGTGTAACGTTACCTTTGATGAAAAACACTCAAATTAATCTCATATATTAAAAAAAAAAAACTTGCACAGACATTATGAAAAGCCCTCCTGTTTTCTCAGTATTTAATTTGCAGACAAATTAAATACTAATTGATTTCTGGTCTTTGTATGGAACAGGTTAACCCCAGGTTCATATTCATCACCAGGCAGCACTGGGCTGTCTTTTTACTCCTCTGCACAGGAACATTAAAATATATGGCAAGTATGATTAGTTTGATTTATGTGCGATGATATGCGTTTAATTAACTGGACCTAAGTAGTAATAGATAATGACAAAAAAAGACAGATAAACAGATGAAGATAATGTTTCATTGGCTGTTTCCAAGGCTCTAAAATTTTTTTTCCTTCCTTTTTAACTTCTTTTTTCAGAGAGAAATGTCCCAATATAAACAGTTTGTGTTTCCACATAGAGTGCGGTTTCTTAAAACAAAAAAATCATTCTCAGAGCAGCGACCAAGAGGCGATGTTTGCAGTCTTGTGTGTGAGCCAGCAGTTTTTGGCAGATGAATGTAGGGGTTTTATGTGCCAAGCACCTGGTCAAACTGCAAACAATGAGGGGCTTATGGATTCTCTTTATCCAACTACGACTGAGATGATACCTAGAACGTTAGAGCTCTTATGGGCCCTTTTAAGAAATGCTGATGCACAATAATGCTCAGCACTTTCGGATGCTGCGGAAATGTTTCCAAGTTTTATATACAGTATATAGCTGGAACTCCACGTGCTAACATTTTATTATCATATTAATGTTTCTTCATCTTATGAGTATGGTTTTCCTGCCTGTTATCTACATTACTCGACCACGTTTGTCAAGCTCTCCAATGCAAAGGTGCAGCCTCAACTCTTGCCTCCACACAGACTGAACGGTGAATGCTTAAAGAGCTGATGGAATAGTGATACTGCGCGAGGGTAGCTTAGAAAAATATCTGCAAAACTGAGTTTCAATGTGGAGGGTCTTGCTTGAGTCTTTTGCAGTGATCTAATAATGAGCTCCACAGATGGATTTGTTGGCTGAAGCTCTGCTGAGTCCACCGTGTACGCAGTAGAGAGTGTCAAAGTGTCTCCTGTGCAGGATCATCTCCAGGTTTGGGGAATGGATTGTGTCTGCCAGACATGCTGGCAGTCAGTGGGCCTTCTCTGCTGCACTACCTGGGCTGGAGCACAGCCAGGGTTAATTATAGGGGAGCTCCTGAGTCTTGTGTCACTAAGGATGGTAGACAGAATATTGTCATACTGCCATGTCCTATACAGAAAAGACAAGAGTAAAAGCACACCTGCTCAGCCAGAGTTTCTTTCTCCTCCACAGTCATTTCACTCCAGGTCTGAAATGAATAGTTGCCAAGAGCCAAATGGCTGCTAGAATGTGTGTTTGGTGGATAAATCAGTAATAATACCCCAGTGTAATGACTTATACCTCTGTGAGACTATAACATTTAAGTGGATTATTTTATTGAATATTATGCAGTCTCCTGTATTATTCAGACATTAAAATTCAAATTAAGTGATGGTAAAACTATAGCTATGTGTCAAACAAGCTTGCTACTCCACTTCTGTTTCAGAGCGTTAGCATCTGAATCATGTTAACACTTACTGCTATAAACCTCTTAATTCAAGTCAACTGCCCATTTATATTTTAAAATTTGTCTTAAACGGTCTGGACGGGTACATGTGGATGTCCGTCAGCCTGTTGGCAGGACCGCTATTTTTGTCCTCTGTATATCTGATGTTGCCAGTGATTGGTTCCAAATATTTTTGCTGATGTTTTAGCTCAGCACGACTGTCATCAGGCCAAAGTTTCCATTTGTTCAAAAGAAGTATCACAATCTCTTCTCTAGCACCAGTATTGGCTCCAAAGGCCAACTCCGTACACAAAGCGTCGAAATCTGTCTGCTGATTAATGGCAGATATTCATCTTTTTTCTATATAAACAAAAAAATTAAACACTGTCATATTCTCCTGCCATTCCTGTGGGGTACACATTCATGGTTCACAGTTGTGACCCAATGACCTTTTCTTTTTCCACCATGCCCAGGCCAAAATTTTCACTAGTGCATAACATCTCTTCGAGTCTAAAGGGCAGATTACCATGAATGTGTCTGAGCACTGTCGTACTCCCCAGAGGATCGCCGGCCGTTTGGTCATTGTATGACCTTTTCTCTTGTGCCTTTTGGACCTTTTGTTTACCCGTGTGCACCTATTTATCACCTTTGCACACAAAATAACTTCTGGCCATACGGTGGTGAATCCTGTTTGGAAATATCAATGGTCTCCAATGGGATGATGGGATGGGATGGAGTGCTCATGGTTCCTTAAGTCCCACCCCTACAGCAAATTTTCCACTCAAACCTAACATATTTTATGATGTATTTGTCTGATTCCCATTAAATTTTCAGTGCATATTCATACCTCCCACATTAAAAACCCATGTGAACTTTGTGATTCAATGACCTGTTTTGTAGCACCGTGCTGAGGTCAAACTTTACATTTTTAGCCCCCCTGGCTGCACGGCTCTCGGAGCATCTCTCCGTTTGTCACTAACAGTTTTATATAGTGGGATGTAACCAACATTGCAGCTCCTGAGGGGCTACTAGTGGGGCTTCAAATATTTCATCTTTATTTTTTTTGTGGTCTACCATAATGTATTAGATGAAAAGGTCATTTGAGATAGTACTGCTGTTTTGTCTAATGTGCACCGTTAATCCAAAGACTCTAGCTCTCAATCAGATTTGGAAGTGTATCATAAATTGGTTTGTAACGGAGACAAATTTGCCGTTGGAGAATTTCCAAGGTCCTTTACAAAGTTTTTCAAAGTGAACAGTGGAGCTGAAAATCTAAAAGCAAGTTGCGCATCTATCAACTCATATGGCTTTTCCTATAAGTTAAAGTGTGTT
>OMNW01008140.1:15222-26130 GCA_900303245.1 Selene dorsalis
CCCCCCCCTTTTTTTTTTTTTTTTTGCAACAGAGACAAGTGTCTGGTCATGGCAAGCGGTTCACGCTGGCCTAGAAAAAAAAGAACAGCTTGTGTTGCTGAAGTTTCCTCTCCTGTCTAGTTATTTTTAAAATGCCCCATTTCCGCCATTGTTGTGGCATTGTTTTGACCTTACGCAGAACAATTTTCCCCAAGTCAAATTAGCTTTCACCATTCAAAGAAATGTTGTAATATAATGGTTTGACGGTTCTGCCTGTAAAATATAAAGAAATGGAGGGCCATGCCACTGGGGTTAATAATATTCCTCCTCTTCAACAAGTACCTTGGGATCCTAAGTGTCCTTGAAAGCAAACGGCATCTCACTTACGCTGGGCATCTTGTAGCACTCATGGGCAATAGCAGTCTACTTTCCCGTCTCTGTGCACATTGTATCGAGCTGATTCATGCGCTTCCTTTGCTGGTAACATTAAGAAAAGCTGGTGGTAAAAAAGTAAAAGCTTGCTAAATGTTTCTCCTGCTGGAATTTTTTTTTTTTTTTTTCAGATTTACGAGAATAATAACCAGAGAAGATAATTGGTAAAATCCTTTCTTGCCATTGCTTATTATATAATCTTCCCTGTACATGAGAAAAAGAATCTAGTGCAAGGGATCAATAGCAGCTCATCAGTCTTTCGAATGCACCAGCGTGAGAACTAAAATCAGCCTTCATGCAAGTCAATGAGCACCTGGAGTGCTTTTCCCAGAGGCCGCTAAGTGTGCATAGCAAGGGACTACCAGGGAACTGCAGCAAGGTCTCACAACCTGCTTTGATAGGACAGAGTCAGGGAGGCTTCGTGTGGAGATGCTGGGCCCGCCGAGGTTTACACCACCTGTTTGTTTCCCCTTCTCCCAAGCAGCGCAGATCTTAGATGTCGTTCTGTGCCCAGCCTGTTGGGAATAGGGGTGTTAGATACAACGAAAAAGGTGACTGAGCAGTGCTGAGTTCGGGATTATGATTTATTAATCTGCGCTCCTTTTAAATTCCAAACTAACAGTGAGGGGCTGCGATACACACTCTGGGGAGTAATCTTGAAACACAGAACAATTCCGATTCACCGAAGTCTTGTCTTCTCTAACTGCTGGAGAATAGACAATACACTTGCTCAGTGCAGCCAAGGGACACGGGGAACAAAAGCTCCAAAGCCAAAAGTTCAAGAAGTGGAGGTCATGGACAAGACGCTGGGAAGTTTTTCTTTCCCGGTGAACTAGATTTTACGACTCCAGCAACAAGCTTTGTCAGAGGAGTCATATATTTTAAAAGCTATGGAGAAGCAGAGTCCAGCTGTTTACAGTGGCACAGATACATGGGAACACAGGAGTGTAGTCTTATCCTCTGTTGCTGTGACATAAGTTTGTAGACATTAATATCACGGTTTCAGTGTCAGTTTCAGAGTTGCTACACCCTCTACTTTAAAGACGCTGCAATCTTTTGACCGTTATTGGAACGAACTCCGAATGAAGAAGAGCTCTGATATCAAGTTTCTGTGTCACCTGTACTTTTAGAGGTGTGTTAATTTAGAAGTTGGGTATGATTACAGTTAATCTGGTCCCACCTGTGAGACTACAAAAACAAAGAAAAAAAAAAAAGTCAATGTCAACTGTTCTGGTACAGTAGTGGCCTCAGGTGTACTTTTCTACCGTGGAGATTCATCCAGCAGGGGAGAAATATTTTTTTTCTGCCAGACATTTCTTTGGCAATCTCTCACTACTTGACTTGGCTCTGTGTTTTCACTTACCAGCCCAGCCAACAAGGTGGTTAAAGAAGCAACAATGCTCAAGCATACACATGTCAGGCAGCGTCAGATCAACATTTTACAACTTTTTTTTTTCCGCATCACGTACAGTACTGTTATGTCAGTATTCATTTTCCTGAACCTACCGAGCCCGTTTCCAGATACGCAAGATAACCCTGTGAAATAGAAGGTGCGGTGTGAATTTAAAGCACACCGTGGCCGTTTACCAAATATTTGGCCCTCTCAGTCCATCATCCTCCACAGCACATTGTGTGTAGTGTAAAATTTCACTATCTCCGCAGAGCTGTCAGCTGCATGCCAGATCTCACTCTAGCTGCATATGAAGTCAATTATGTGCAACCATTGCCCCTTGGTAATACATAGATGTCACTTAGAATGTATTTCTTTTGGGGTTACTTTGATATCTCAAATATGAAGGCCATCCATCATTACAGATGTTGTGGTCTCTTGCCTGGTGTGTCAGGCGGTTACAGTAGTCATGAAAATATGATGCATTTCCTAACAGAGCCGGCACCATATGGCACGGTGTGTGTTTCTCTGTGCGTGTATGTGTACGAAGGTGCAGTGTGTATGCGTGTGAGCAATCAAGAACAATAAATGAGGATAAGTAAGTACAAGTGATTCACAAAATCTGGTCCTTTGGGTAGACAACAGGAGCTCTGTCTTAATTTATGCATTTTTGTAATGGGGGAAAAAAAAAATCTGTACCTTGTGTTGGATTTACAATGAACAAAAACTTGATAATTCAGTAAATCAATTTTGACATGAGAGGAAACAAAGAGGTTCATTGAATAGGTTTTTGTGCACAGCTCCTAACCCACAGTTTCTGGAGGTACGATGCACATATGTCGTAGCTATTCACTGACTACAGAGGTGATACATTTTCCTCATTACAAAGTGATAAGTGTGTCTACAGTAAGTGTTGCTTCTGTAATGGCTGTGTGGAACCTCCTTTTAAAGTGCTGTGTAAGTGAGAGGGCATGCTGGTCCTCTGTCCATTAGAGCAGAACCACTATCCTTCACCTGACAAAGTTTGGGAAAGGACACGGATGTTTCCAGTCTACTTCATAGAGTTCAGCCCAGCTCCGCCTTGGGAGCCCAAGTTTTTGCGTTTGAAGAGTGGATGTGAGGGGTAAATGGGACGGGGGGTGATGGGCCGGTGGGGGTCTGTATGAGCGGACACGGACGCGGGGATGTGAATAGATGGTCTAAAATAAGAAGTAGCCCCTTGGTCAGAGTCGTGGCAGATGGAGGCTCAAAGAATGAAATGATGCCAGCATTCTTTGTGCAGTCTGGTGCCAGCAGTGCACTCGATGGACCGCTTGAGACCGGGGTAGGGCCGATGTGATAAGACAGCTGCCTTAGCCTAACCTCCACAAGGTCATTTTGGCCAGAGCGGAGCCGAGCGTCGCGGCTGATGAGGGGAGGCACCCCGGACCCGCAGAAAGACGGATGAGTTGAAAGTGAAATGAGTCATGATTTTTTTAACAGTGGGACTTGAAAGATGCGCTGTCAAAGGAGCGTTATTAACGTTTGCACAATTTGTCCAGAGCTCTCTCTCATGCGAGGGTGGTAAGAAGTTGTATTGGTTGTGAAAGTTTTCAACATAAGCACCCTGTTTCTGAACTATGTTTTAAATGAGCTACCCAGTATATCAAAGCAAAAATTAGCATGGAGAAAGTTTGGAGGTGCTAATGACTTTGACTGTCCCTGTGGAAAGGCTTACTGTTCCAGAGAAGTTGTCGAGTAGTGTGTGTGCGTGCGTGCGCGTGTGTGTGTGTGTCTGCGTTACGGAGCGAGAGCAGAGTGTGATTCACTAGTTAATAAATCATGCCAGATGAGTTTATCATGGAGATACAGAAGCTCCTCTGGGTCCTGAGCTAACAGCGAGTATCTGGGAGCTGGTACAACACATGATGAAATGCTGTTGTCATGTATATCATTTTTATAGCCCCTAACTTTTTTTTTTTACCTTCATCGCTGTCAAAGGGGCAGGATGAGTGACTGTGTATCAAATATCCCAATGTGTTGCTTTAAGGAGGAGCCGGCGCACTTAACAAACTGGAAACGTTTTGGCTCGCGCGCCACATTCACTGCCACAGCACCTTAAAATCAGTTTTTATCAGCTTAATCCGGTTTGATTATCTGCTGGCAACAAATTAACTATTCTTGTTTACTGTCATTGAGTTCTTCATTGAGTACTTGGTAATTCTGCTGAACTTTCTCATCTTTGCTTTCACAGGGGCATTGATAGTATCTCCCCAGTGTGCATTGAAGATGCTCTTATCTTTATGCAGCTGATGCAGCTTGTCATCCATTGGGGAGTGTATTTGGATAATCATCATTAAATTGACTTGATGGCTTCTGACTCGGTGACTTAATAAGTAACTTGTAGTGGCGTGATTTCCGCGTCGCGCTCAAATGAGAAAAGAGACCTTGATCATGTCAGTAATCTCTCTCTCTCTATTATTTTATTTTGGAATCATATTTCTTGGACCAAAAAAAAAATGTTTTATTTTGAGGAGACCAAACTCTTTGGAATGACTTTGAAGGCAAGAGCGGGCAGTGCACCACTCCTCCTCCTGCGCTCCTCTCAGGGAATAAAAGTCAGTATAACGGCTATCTCAGCTAATGACTTGGGAGAACAAACCTTGGTCTCTTAACATCTAAGACTTATTATTTTTAGCTCTGGCCAATGCTAAGCTTATCCCTCTTACAGGCAGCACGTTTTGTGATATCAGATGTGGAAATTAAAGCTAAATGACTTAAGGGGAAGATTGCCCACACTGCAAGTAGGCTACCCTGACCTTCAATAAAGCTAAGCTTGACATGCCTATTTCCCCCCTTTTTTGCTCAAGTCTTTTCAGATCAACGGGCTTGTAACATGATGGCTTGGTATTAACTGCCATCGGTTTCCTACATTTCTCCAAGGTCTGTTTTTTTTTTGCTGGAATTTATAGGACTTGTTCCCCCCGATGACATGCTTCAGATTGCCCTTTCTTTCGCCCTAAATGTGATGCATTCTGTTTCATATTAACATTTCACCACAAATGGTATGAAATGAACTATGTGAACACGACTTTTCATTCGGTCGCTGTTTAAAGACAAGGTAATGCATTCGAAATGGTGCAGTATAAACACCGGAGTGCACAGACCTCTTACGTCTGCTGTGTTTTTGAAGATATGTGTTACGGGGATGCGAGTCCTAATCATGCTCTTGCTTTTTGCGCGGCTTAACATGCAGGGGACACTGACATAAAAGCAAACAACAACACTGTTGTGTTGTTTTTTAACCATCATTTTTGACCTTCTTCCGCTGTAGATCCAGTCAGGTGTGATTGAGCGACTAAGTTTGATGAGATGTAAAGTGGATTGCTGTAATATGTGTGACCCTTTTTTCCACACTCTTAACTCAAAACCGCTCTGCGAAATCTCATTTAAAAGTTACCTTTTATAACACTTGTTGGGTGTATTTACTGGCAGTTTATTTTGTATTTTGTAACACCTCAGTGGGTGGACTGGATGTACTATTTTGAGTGTTTCTTTTTTATTATTATTATTTTTTTTAATGTGCCCACTCTCACCTCTGTGCCTTCTGGTTCGCAGAGGAGCTCAGAGCTTCAAAGTTCCTGCCAATGTTTTTGACTCCTTCTAGTAATGAGATGAAGTACAGTACATAAGGGGAAGAACTCTCAAGATGCTTTTCCAGGGGGCTTTGGAATACATTTGGTAAAATGTTTATGATGCCAAAGACCAGGGCTGGCTTCTCATTAGCTGATCTACCCGTTGCAAGTGTTAGAGCGACATTAGTCTTTTGGGTTAATCTTCAAACGTTCCCATATTTATACCCATCAAATACCAGTGACTGCCTGAGACACCCTTGTGTGCATTCGGGGAACTTGCTTAGTTAAACGCCACAGAATAAATGCAGAAATGTGAGCTAAACTTGACAAGATCAAACACAGTGGTGAACGTACAGACGCTGGCCAGTGTTCTAAGTGCGCTGCATTATTCATGTTCTCCAACATGGGGTTCCTAATGAGAGTCTGGTGGCTGTTTTTGGAGTTAGAGTCATGGAAATCAGTCTGACCCGTACTCGAGTCTGTGGACAAAGCTTTGCGTTTGTGGCGCGGGGAACGTGGAATTAAAGGCCAACCAAGTTCATCAGCACGCCAATTTAGTGGAGTTGTGATTCAAGTTCTTGAAATCATTCACATTCATCACAGCCCGCGTGTCTTTTCAAGTCCAGACTGTTTTATACTTTTTGCCTTCACACTCATAAGTCATTATTTCAAGGGTAATGTAACATAAGAATAGGGGATGGTGATGATAATTAATGTCAGAAGCAAGAACTTTCTGCAGTTTTCCTCAACAGTGATGCTTAGTTTTTTCCAAGCATAATTTTTTTTTTTTTTTACTTTTCTTAACAGCATAATAGGCCATGATATGCTGTAGATTTGACACTCCCTCCAGAGGTTTGCTCTCACATCAGACAGCTAGGGCCTGTGGTTAAATGCAAAATTTACTGCTAGCATTGTAATAAGCCAGTGCAACAAAATAAGGATTATCACCCCGCGGCACGCTGGTTCAGTAGGAGGACGCTGAACCAAAGGCTGAGCATCCATCCTATTAACACCACATATCCCTTGAAGAGTAAGCAGCAGGCTGCAGCTGAGCATGTTGTCTTCATCCTTGAATCAGAGCTGGCAATAACATATTCAGACTGAAGGGCCTCAATTAGACACTTTAAAACTCTGTGTAATTGGCGTCTTTCTGCAGATTGCCTGTGGATATGTAGTGCTCAAATTAACACAGCCCAGCTATATGTCTGTAATGCTGTGATTGTCATGCAGTCTGCTGGTGGAAAGGTACTGGAGACGCTGATTTTTTTTTTAAATCGCATGCTTCCCTCGGTTAGGCACCTGTGATCCCAGGTCCCGTACGTTAGCAGTCGACCGATTACCGGCCTGGCACATTATCAGATCCCATATTCAGCAGTTTTACGATTATTGGAATTGGTTTTTTAACAGATTGTGCCACTTTGGGTCTGATGCAGTTTCCGCTATACCCTCTCGCTGGTCTTGAGCAATTTCCTGCCCACACCAACATATGAATGAACATTCTCATTTGTTGATCCAAGACACATGGAGCAAGGGAAAGCAGGAGAGAGAGAGAGAGGGAGAGCCAGAGAGAGGCGATCACAAACTGCTGAGGTATCTGAGTAGCCGTAAACAACTGTGGAATTACACGGCAGTCCCGTAAAGAAAGACAGAGCAACGAGTGTTTGAGCAGAACTGGTGGAAGTGTAAATGTACAGCAGATAGTTAGGTGCTGTGAAGATTTTAATTGTGAAATTTTAAAATATTAATAATATTAAAAACAGGACACTACACTTACTTCTGCATCGCTACTCCATCATTTGTGTTACTTGAAAGGCATTTAAAAGTAAAATTACTTGTGTATAAGTAAAACAATGTGTTGAGATACAAGCACGGAGTCAGTCAATTGCAATGTAATCACATGTCTATAAGGGAGAGGAGGAGAGGGATAGAATGTTGTGCGTTGTTAATATTGATAAAATTATTAAGACCATCTTTAATCTACCATTCGTCTTTCAGTTTATATGCAGGACATGTATGTTTTCAAGCGAGAACAGGACCGAAAGCAACCAATAAATTCCGGTCAGGCATACCACTGATAATTATTGACAAGTTTATTAAAGGTACTAACACATCAGTCTCACAACAAATCATCTTTCATGAAGGTTATAAAGTTTAGTTTTTATTATGCTGATGTTGAGGCGACAGCCAAGGCTGGGGGCGTTATGTTTTGATGTCAGTTTGCGGTTCTGTATTCTGATTGGACACTTTGTAGCTGCATTATGACTGGTTGATTTGTAGCCGTGCTCTGAGTGAGTCACGGATGGATTTCTGCGAAGGGAGGAAGTGCTTTGTGCGTCTTACATGTAGAAACATAATTACACAAAATTACTGGCGCGTCCTGTTCTCCTTGTGTACGATGAGCCATCTTAACGCCTTGTGGGATTCACTTCAAATTTGACACAAACATTCACCAGCACTCAAGGATGATTATTTCTGGTGGTCAAAGGTCAAAGTCATGGTGAAGACACAAGTGTTCTTCCCCATAAATCAAGAATTTGCACTGCAACCATGACAAAATTTCACACAAATAGTTAACATTTAATATGATTCTGTGTAAGGGGTGTAACCCGAGTTTCTGTTGAAACTTCTTTAGAGAGGTGATGATTTAATAATTGTTTACGACAGTGTAGTTTTCACTGCTGTTGAGCTGTGTTGCAAACCCATTACTTTCAGTGTAGACATGAATCATGCGTGCGGCGCACATTTGATGCGACACGCTTGTTTTTTCGTGCACGTCCGATCTGCGTTTCCCTGCCGGTGTTGTGTCAGATCCTGGTTCCCCTTCGGGCTGTGACTCTCCTGCTGTTTCCCATGGAGCTCTGCCCCATTTGAAAGGAGAAGGAAGCCCGTATGTGGAAGGACGTCGCCTCCGAGATGTAGAATGTGTATTATAGAAGAGAGACAAACATTTCAGGACCGCTGACTTGTATCATCGGAACAGACATTCAGTCCTGTGATTTTCAGCCTCCTTTCATATTTAAAAACCTGCCAATATTCTCAGCTGTCTAATTGTTTCATTAATCAATCAACTATCAAAATAGTTGTCCATCTGTCTTATTTACTGATACTTGGTAAAACTGTAACGTTAGAGCCCTACTGTATATGAGGCTCTGACCTGTTAAACTTTACTTATGTAACAGCACTGCATAGATCTACTGCGTGTGGTGTATATTACACAGGAGACAATACTGTAAGCACACGGAGTCAGATGTAAACACACATGCACATGTACACTGACATGAACAGGATCCCTCTGCAGTTACATCTGTATAATGTCCATATCTATATGACACATCCAATATACATCCAATACATCTATATAAATAATATAATTCTGCTTAGACAGTTTCCTCTTTAACAGAGTGAGTGTAATAATGAAAAACAGACAAAGCCTACCTATTCAGCGACAGACATTCTGGGTTGGCTGTTGCTCTCAAGGCAGAAATGACTCATGATTCTGTAATTGACAAATGTCTGGCACATCTGGACACCAGCGTCAGGGAAACTGTGGGAACTAAAGGAATTGATTTTGGCATCCTGCAAATTGTTAAACATGTGATCACCAGTTTCAACACTGATGGAGATCCCTGGGAAAAAAAACATTTGTCTCGAATCGATAATAGAGGCTCCAAGCGCTGAGAAAAAGCTTCGGTTTTGGGTTAGCGTCACTGCCAAGTTACTGTAAGTGCCTGACCTTCGTATTATTTTAACAGTATCCATGACCACCTAGCTACAGTATGAAAACATCCTGGTCTTTGCAGTCAGAACTGTTTCCTCTGTCAGCATTAGCTCCATAGCAGCCCTTTGTCACTTCACTCTGACTATGTAGACAGGCCTGACTGCTCTCCAATCCAAACATGTCAGCTTCACCGTGTCTTTTCCGCAGGCACAAGCAGCCCTCTGTTAGTCACTAAGGAACAAACACATGCGTATAGTGAAGAAAAGCCCCAACCTCTGCCTCCAGAGTGCGAGTCCTCTCAGTTTAAAGAGCACCTCAGCGTGGCAACCAGACCCTCCCAGGAGGAACCTGGTTAGTGGCCAGTACCTGCAGAGCCCACCAGAGTCCCAACAGAGCCCCGCAGCTGGTGGCTGATGGGTTATGTGAGAGGGCTTGTCACACTCACTGTGGTTAAGGAGCCGCTGGGGGTCCAGTTCAGGCAGGGGGCTCAGCCCATGGATCAGAAGTTGGCCTCTGTCTCTTTGCCTCCATGCTGGCAACCTCATGAATGTTTCAGTGAAGTGCTGCGAGATCTGCCCAGAGAGCCTGGCCTAATCCTGCACTCTCCAAGCCATGCTGCTTCCACCTTGCCACAGAGACACTGCCTCTCATCAAGGGGGCTGAGATGTGGTCAAGCAGATGCAGATATTGAACTTCCTTGGGGCTGCTTTCGTCTCTTTCCCCCAGTGTATAGAGAGGCAGGTGGGATTAGAGCACTCGGGCATCCAGCCTTCCTTCTGTCTCCCTCTCCCTCTCTCTTCCCTCTCTCTCTCTTCCCTCTCTCTGTTAACAATCCCCGTATCAAAATCCTGTCAGCGCAGTGCTTTGTGTCTTCCATTAGCATTTTGTTGTGGTGTGCATCTTGAATGTCTTGGTATGCTCCTAGACCCGCTCATTCTGGCAGGTGTCTTAAAAAGGCGATACATTCAATACTAATGAGGCTGCTTTCATACTAAAACTGCATTTGCACTTTTGTCACTTCCGCCTCGTTTTCCCCCAACCTCGCTTATTTGAACCGTGACAAGTGGTTCGCTGTTGACAAACCGACGTGAGCAACAATGATACGCATTAGAGAGAGAAATTTTCCTTTGTTATTTCCTTACCACTTCTGGAGAGCAGCCATCACTGACTCAGTACACACAGTTACAGTATCGTGGCACTCAAACGTTATTCATGCGCAGTCAGCAGGGGTGTCTCTTTTTCTCCCTGTGGTCATTGACTTCAGCTTGTAAGCTTCCTGTTTCCGATAATTAAAGGTGAAGTGTGTGTGCAAGTGTGCGTGCGCGTTTGTAAAAGAAAGGGAGGCTAGATCGTGAGCATCTTACTCGACTATAGACTCTCCTTTGTGAGTGCAGTGGTAGCCTTTGCCCTGTAGAAAGCGCTGGCTGCTGCTGTTGCCCACTCGCTGACTAAGTAAAGGCTACATTTGCATAATTATCTGTTTAATTGGTGGGCCACTGCCAGAATACGGTCTTTTTTTTTTTTTTAAAGCTGTGGAGTCCACACTAAATTTGTTACAAAGATATGGGGGTAGAGATTACAAAGCAAGCAAACTGCCAGCTCATGGCTTTCTTCTGCTTAACCTGATAATCGTTTGTGCTCATAAACACTTTTCTGCCCACGCACATTTTTGTGAGATAATTTTCCAAACGATTTTAAAAACAATCATGTTGCTCTGAAGCTACAAGAGCGTCGGCCACGACCAGAGACGTTATCGTGTTACTGAAAATAAAATG
>OMNW01008143.1:0-11164 GCA_900303245.1 Selene dorsalis
AACAAAGTCAATCATTAATCTTAAAGCTTCGTAATCATTTATATACTTTAAACAAACGTCCTACTCATTTGTATAAATATGATTATTTTTGTTATTATTATTTTTTTTTTTAGCATTTTTAAAAATGACACATACATAATGATAATAATAATTAAATCTGTTGCATAAAAAAGGCAGGAAAAATGAGAATTTATGAAAAAAAGCAACATAATGCAAATGAGCTTCACATGAATAACGTTTGATCTTGTGGAAAATGTCTTTTTCACAGCCACTGAGGAAATTACCTCAAGGTAACATACAGTACAAACCACCCCCCCATTCAGTATTATCATAGCCATACAGACACACACATTATCTCTCTCTGTGGTGTATATGTATGCAAAGATGTAAAGAGGTTATGAAAGATCAAGGCACTGGGTATCATAGAAAGTCATTATGAACCAGTTGTGTCAAAGATGTGAGTGTTTATGGAAATAATTATTCATTTCATGTATGTTGGGGCAGAGAGATAAACTGCCACATAACAGGAAGAAATGCTGAGATAGCTTAAAGCTCTACTGTGAAAGCTGTAACACATCTCAGTCCAAAGGACCACTGGATTCAGGTTCCCTTTACGAAATAATTTTCCTTTGTGGTTATACGTTATTCTGGATCCATATTCTGAGACATAGATATATGACTTGGATTATTTTCAGGCTGTGCCTCTTCCTGGATTCTTTAGATGTATGCTGGCATCAGGCGTCGCTGGAGCAGATGTGAGAAATGCTGTAAATGCTGTAGGTGTACATGAGTGAAGCTGTTCAGTGCTGAACATTTGAGGAGGGATTGGATAAAGAAGGCAGAGACTCTACAACTGGGTTGGCAGGGAACACCAGGGAAACAGCTGCTAGTTATTGTGCGCCTGTCTTGGCTTATTTCTATTTTTAGCCGGGGCTGGTGAGACGAGCCTCAATTCTCATTTGAATGTCGGCGAGATTAGTTGAAATTCATGTCCCAGCATGAAAAATATCCTCCAATTATTCTTCTTTCGGAGGAGAGGTAAATTGTAATCCTGACCACATAAAAAGAAATGAAAAGTTTGGATGTGTTGACACATGAGACTGTGGGTTTGAATCTGAGTCATGAAACATACAGCACACACACTGTTAAATTTAGAATTCAGAAACACACAGCATCATACACCTATCACTGGCCCAGTTTACCAGTTCTTCTCTTCCAGTCAGGAAACTGTTAAACACAAACAATACAACAGCACAGGCAGCCTAACCTATAACCTATATGGATGTCACGGATTTTCATGCCTTTGTATTTATGACAACAGTGTGTTTCTGTGTGGTCGGCTGTCTGATGTCTCTGTCTCCAGACTGTGTGTGTTTAAAAAACAGCCTGACTTCCCAAACGTCTGGAAGTCAGGTGCTGTCCATCTTTGGTTTTAGAGGGTTTTAAATAGAGGGAACACTTGTTGGAAAGATTTTATTGCACTTAGCTTAACGAGTTATCAACCTGTCTTGCTTCTACTGGTGCTCCCGGTGAGGAGGGAGGGGCTGAGACACACACACACACACACACACACACACACATATGGAAGAACAGGGAGAAAAACTTGACTGGAAATGACAAGTCAAGTTATGTGTCGTAGCAGTGTGTAAGACAAGACTCCAGTCTGTGATCACTGCAGGACTTGTTCACATATTGAAACAACACTAATTCTGTTTAAATGGCTCAGGTGGTTACGGATGAACGGCCAAAAACATTTATGAGTTCCCCACGTTCAAACTGAGCATCTGATCCACATCTGCCTCTAATTGCCTGAATCTGCAAATCTGCTGTAAATTGGCCCGACAATCCTCGAGCGTGTCTCTGATGTAATATTGTAGAAATGCTTTTATAAATCTGGAGGAGGGCTGAGCGAGAGAGAGGAGGAGACCAGAGACAAGATAAATGTTCCTAACAACTTTGAAGGGGAGATCATACACACACACAAGGGAGCACACACTCTCTGTGGAAGTTATAATGACCTGCTGGACTTATTGCACATAAACTTGAGTCACCTCAGCACTGCAAGTAAACATCTTCTCTCATACACACTCACACACCTGGGTATGATGGATGATACAATAGTGAAAACACAACATCCAATAAGAGGACGGAGGAGAGAGAGAGCGAGGAGTAAGGTAGCACCTCGTCAGAATAATAAATTGACCGGGATGGGGCACAAGAGCAAGCGTAAGAGATAAGTGAAGTGGAATATGAGAGTGTGAGAGAAGGACATACAGTAAGACCACAAAGAGAGAGAGAGAGAGAGAGAGCGAGAGAAGTGTAGGTGTGAAAAAGACAAAACAAATCAGAGTAAAGGAGGTTCAGAAAAGCAGGAAAAGCCAAAACATTAACATCAACACGACCTGTGACAGGACACATGCACTGATATTGGATATCCAATCCAAATTTACAGCCTCCAATTCCAACGCACAACATAATATGGCTGTTGAGGGAATTGATTCAAATGAGAGACCGGAGACCTCGCCGCACTGCATCAGAGTTATCGCCTGCAAGGGGAGCAAAGGAGCGATTTCTATAAATCATGTGGAAGGACAGGCAACAATAAAATGGCTGACGAAAGGAAAGAGGAAGTGAATTGAATTAGAGCTCTGGGAAGAAGCGTCCGCTCGGAGAAGGGAGCGGCTCAGGCCCGAGGCTGAAGGCTTTGATAGGCCCTGGGTCAATTTTGATTTCATGCCTGCTTCCTGAGGGCAGCTGCCACTGAGATGAGCTGGAGGAGAGAGGATCAGTCCCTCTGTCGTTTGTTTACTCACTTTTCAGGACGAATCGAGGAAAACATGCATCTTGTTTCTTATACTGTTGACTTATTATGTGAGGAAATGTAAACTACAATACTGTGGCTATACGCTGCATCACTTCTCGTTCTTGAAGAGAAGACACATTTTTTGGGCAAATTTATGCAGAGACTTACGCAGGTGGTGCAGACGCTCCTTCATCTTGCCTGGTGATTGGAGTACATGATTGCTCACTGGTAAAATACGATGATTTTCCCCTGGTTTTCAGAGCTCAGACATCTGCCCCTTTACAGCATTTAACTTTAATGATCCCACACCAGGAAACCTTGCTGTTTCCATGACCTGGTTTTTAGCATGACTGAGCCTTATCTGGGCGAGGGGCATTACTGCCATGGGACTGAGTGCTGGGCTTTAATTAAGGTAAGGACAGCAGGGCAGAGGGACGTTCCTCTTCCTCTCTTTGATCCTCTAGGACAGGGGAAGCTCGGTTAACTCACTTCTGCTCGGACAGTTGAAAGTGAAATGTCTCTATTTGTTCATGTTATTTCAGAGCCTGTCGAGTCATCTCCTGCTCTCACACATTCTGTCTTTTGTGGGTGTGGTTACACAGGACAAGTAGTCTGGTACCCTCAGCATCACATGCATCATCCTGTGATTCTAATTACAGTAGGCCATAGTTTAGTGTACAGCAGTGGAGGAACATATGGAGACACACTTCCTGCCACACATACAGTATAATACCAATGATAAAAATGTGCATCCCTCTTAGTGTCAGTTTGACTTTGGTCTTACTGTAAATACATAGTAATCTAATCACCCACCTGGCACTGATGTCCCCAGCGCCACAAACACCACAGCGGTCACCGAGTCCTTTAGTCCTATCGTACAGCCGAAGTGCGATGCCAGGTCGCCGGTGACCGCCGTCAGCACGCCGATGAGCGATATCGATACGATGAAGCAGGCCCAACCGTTCCAGTACTCTGTGGGCGGGACGAAGGCGAACAGAACCTTCCAGAAGACGGTGAGGAAGTGCATGATGTAGTCGAAGCAGGACGGCAGCCGCTCCTCGCCGCTCTCCTCCTCGTCGTCATCTCCTTTCAGGCGTGTCAGGAGATTGAATGTGTGGAAAATAATAAGAAAAGAAAAAAGACAATTGATAGAAGGAGGAAGAGACAGGGGAGTGGGCAAAAAAAGAGGGAGACAAGTCGAGTGAAACTGATGAATCTGACAGAAGCAACGTTTTAACTTTCAACCACAGCTAAACAGCCAGCATGGCTCTCTCTAAAGACGTGTGCCTGCCATCAGCTAACAGCTAACTAATTAGCATGCTGATACTAGGTTGTGGTGACTTCCTGTTGCTATTCACCTAAAATATTTATGGTTCATTACAGATTAAATAAACGAGACTCTGGTTAATTGTGAGATTTAGAGCTAAAAGCTACATGATAACCTCCGTTCCCAGTCTTTACGCTAACGTAAGCCAACTGCTGGCAGCTTCATACACAGGGACAGATTAAGGAAGGGTGTCTATCTTCTCATCCAACACGTGTTAAGAAAACAAAAAAGTGCATTTGGTTAGAGGAGGATTAAAGGAAATGTTCTTTTTATCTAGTGTTAATGGAGGACATGGAGAAAAAAAGTCTATAGGGCCTATTAGGATCAGTGGCAGTGATGAGACCTGCATAACAATAAGACTCAGAGGTGAAAATGCATGCATGAAAAGCTTCACAATAAGAATGCTGATGTAAATGTGTAGGAAATGTTCTTTCTTATCATCCATCATCCTTTCAAAATGATGTCAAGATGTCAACCATAACCACCTTTCATTAATCAAAACGATGCTTTACATCCTCTGTTGGTGTGTGTGTGTGTGTGTGCGTGCGTGCGTGCGTGTGTATTACCTGCACTGACGGTAACAGCACTGACAAACTGTTCCCTCCAGCTGCTGCTTCCCACTACCAACGCCAGGTTCGTCTTCTTGATCAGCTTATCTACAGTACTCTGCACACACACACGCACAAATGCACACACACACAAAAACAAACATGCAAGTGCACACAGACCAGAAGAGGAAAGACACAACCCTCAAGTTGTTAATTCACACACAGCCACAACAGATAAAGGGGTAATGCTGATTTCATGCCTCTTAATTTGCTTCCACATTTGAAAGGTACGTTTATAAAGTCGGCGCTTAACGACGCTGAGATTTCGAGGTATAGGATGTGCTAATTAATGCAATACAGTGAAATTGTCTGTGAAGCCAGTTGCTCTGCTGATGCTCCCAGTGAAATCTAGGAAAAAGCCTTCAGGCAGATTGGTTGGGTTCTGTGTCTAAAGCAGTAAGGAAGAAGAATAATAAGATATGTTGATGCAAAACAGCTTGCAGCAGCTATGGAGCATCACATCAGCAGTCATTATCATAACCCGGCTGACAGGGCTTTGTGAGGAGAAAACCCTGCATGGTGTATTATCTAATAAGTGAAAGGCAACAAAAGACACCCCCCCTCCAACACACTCAAAATACAAACACAAATCAGTCTTTTCAGTAGGAGGAAGTCCAGTGACAATTAAGGCTTTAAAGATACATTACAGGATGTGAGCATACCAAAGGAAATGGAAGAATTGTTATTGCATGCAAAGGAAAAACTACAGCATGAGAAGGAGAGATAACCTGTTCAGCCTGCCAAAGAAGTCTGTCTACTGCTCTCTGCACACACACAGGAACATACACACACACACAAATGACACAAATGGACAAATGAGCAAATTAAATCTGCAACAAACAAACACAATATGATTGGTTACATTTAAAGACATGAACAAAATCATAGACAGACAGATTCACTGTGTGTGAAGTATTTCAAGCTGAACATGAGACACACATGATCTTGTTTATCGTGTCTCTCTATGCTTGAATGACAATCTGAACAAATGTGAGAATTCATCAAAAAATTAAGTCAATATATTTCTAAATAACCAGAAGAACTGTGAAGTGTATCTGAAATATTTCTGCTTTTGAGGCCTGTTGTGTCCTGAAACAGGACGTCGGCTCACTTTGAATAAATTACTTGTTGTCTCTTGCATGTCTCCCATCAAAATGACACGGCTCTCATTATAGAGTCCATTACATGCTAACAAAATGAATCATTCATCTTGCCGACTGGGGCAGCTTTGAATCATTTTCGATCCAATTTGCATTTTAAGTCATTTTGATTTTTACGACATGTCTTCTGACAACACCAGCTCACTTCAATAAAAATGGACAGAGACAGTATCTGCTTTAGAAACTTGGTTATTATTGACTGCAGGGGACATTCTTGAAGATTGTCAATGACTCTTTGTGGCTGCTTGACCCAGTGGAGGTAGAGGGCAACAGACGGAGCGTTAATCCCTGTTAGAGATCATCACCCACCTCACAGAGCACGCCACAGTGTGGTACTGACATACTGCAGTTTGCAACCAATACATGAATACCATATCATATTTGATCGTATTTTGTTGTGTTATGTCTCATTAGCACAGCTGATTTGATTGTTGCCATGCGAACATGAGAATAATTGAAATGTATCGATGCAATATGCACACACGCATACACACAAACACAAACACGCAGCCACAAACACACTTACCTTAAACTCGTAGGACTCTTCTATGATCACTTCTACTTGTGTGTGTTCACCCAGACTGGGACAGCCCATCTTGGCCACCTCCTCCTCCTCTGCTCCCACCAAGGGCTTGTTCTCATTGGAGTCACCTAGGAGACAGCAGAGGTCAGGAGGTCAGTTATACAGTACCAACTTTAGGAACTTTCCTCTTTCACTTACACACTGAATGCTGCCATAGTGTCAGTGAACGTTTTCAGTTTTGATGAAAATGTATTGTTGAAATTCTCTGCCAGGACACTGATCACTGACTAAATCAACATTTACTTTGACTTGTCAGCCTCAGTTCCAGTACTGTCCTTTCCTGGGGTAGATACGGCTTGGTGCAGCCATGTTTGGACTTAGCAGATCATATAACTGTGATTTCTTTTGGTCGGCCACTTTACTAACCATAGCAGGCAAAAAGCAAAACTCATCCAAAAACATTTTCAAAATACCACTCAGACATACAGTATGTTACTGCCCTCACTAATGATATGGACTGTGTTGGATGACCTTTGCATTTAAAATGTCAAATTCCTGGAGTCCAGCCTCTCATCAAGCTCGCTTCATTTGAAGTCTCTCACAATTCTGGCCTCAATGTGCTCTTATTATATTTGTGCACAACTTCACCACCATTTTTACCCAAGTTACACTATGTGTGAATATAAGCAAAAATGAATAATGCAATACTATAAACAATTTCATGCTGTTTCATTTTTTACATTTCAGCAAATCCCTTAAACTAATATCCACTGGGCACTGACAGCGTAGTTTTTTTTTTTAAACAAATGTTACAGGAGCAAATAATTCTTTTTGCCAAAGCACTTCAAGGTTCTCATAATAAAGTTTTTATTTTAATTGATCTGCCAGTCTGACAGCTTTTGCACGCCATCTTAAGTCCAATCACGACCCGTACAGCTTTCTTCATTTGCCTGATTTAAACCAGAGCATGATTTACTTGTCTAGTAGTTTTGCTGAGACTTCATTTTATTAAATGTATGCAATCAGCTGTGAAAGACAGTCATGTAAATGCAAATATTCTGATGGTGACGTGTCACATGGGAATCCAGGCTATTAAGTAACTAATGCTTTTATTAAAAATATGAATACCCAGAAGGAATTTATAATTCTGTGCCATGAAAATACTCTTCCATACGTCTCCTCACTCACTCTTCATACACAGTGACACTCATTAATTGAGTCAACTCTTATCGGTACAAACCTGCTGTAAGTGAAAAGCTGTGTACAGTATGTTATATAGTGTGTGTGTGTGTGTGTGTGCATGTGTATGTGTGTGTGTGTGTGTGTGTGTGTTTGTGTGTGTGTGTGTGTGTGTGTGTGTGTGTGTGTTTGTGTGTGTGTGTGTGTGAATGTCTGTCCGCTTGTACTGTGACAGTGTTATAAAATGAATTATATTTCTGTGTAATGAAACATGCCCCAGGCTGTCAGCTCTTCATGTCTGACATCCAGAGTGCAGACCTTCGCACCACCAGGAAGAGTCTCAGCGTGAGTGTGTGCGTGTTAAGAGGCAGAGAGGGAGATAAAACACTTGTCGACCACCGTGGAGACTTGGCTTTCAATCCCAGACTGTGGCTGCAGGCTCCATCAAACACAGCCACTACTGCTCACAAGAGGAAACCTGATAAGGGATCATGTCCTTGTTATGAACAGTATAAGGAAGAGATGTGGCTTGGCCATGCCAGCAAGCTGATAGTCATGGCTGACAACATGGCTGACAACTTCATGTGTATTGAAAAAAGCACCTGACCTCGGCCAATGGTGAGTCTTAATGAGCAAGACCACATTTGAAAAGATTACAGTGTACGGCCAAACCAGTGGCCAGCAGCTGGTTTGATAATTAGCTTTGAACACAAAGGTTGTTATGGGTTGTGCAGGTGTTTGACCATAAACCAAAGAACTGGACAAATTGTCCTGATGATGACATTAGATGCAAAGTAATCAGGTCATGGTATTTGCATATGTTGACTCTTTAGGCGTTTGAAGTGACCCACAGGTTGAGAGCCACTGTTCAAGAGGTTAGAATAACACTCAAAATGCAAATACATAGAGCTGCAGTCATGAGGAAAATTAATAAGGATGGGAAAGATAAACATAAAGAAGTGAAATGGAGTCCAGATTTGTTGCTGAAATTCTCTCACTTAGGAGAAAGCAGGTGAAATGCAGCGCACACAGCTTTGACGAGCCACAACTAAACCTTACCAGGTGAAAAAAGAAGGCGTGCACAGTGTGGCTGAGAAATATAATGATGTATTTGTTATGGCCTCTGTCAGTATATTTCCAAATAGAACAGCATTTACTTTGAACTGTGTTGTGTCAATGCAATATTCTGTGCATCAGCTGCAGTCTGTCTTTCTATGACTTAGAACTTCCTGCGGAGTTTCTCACTAAAAACACACAGTGGGTATCCCTGAAGGCTAACACATGCTTAAAGCCTCATTCCTTCTACATAAAACATTTGCGGAGCTGATACTTCGAATAATTTATGTCCATGTTGTGTTCTTCACTGCCTTTGCATGGAGCGCTGCTTTGCTTCTTTAACTCTTGGAATGATGTCGCCTCCATTGGATAAGTGTTACAACATGAGAGCTCTGCATCACACATGCACCCATGTGTGTCCTTTTGTACTGTGCATGTAATTTATAGAAACAAAACAGAAGCCCACTTTAAGTTAAATTATACAAGAGTGTGTCTCATTGAAGTAAAATGGTGCACGGGAGGTCACTCCAGATTTCATTTCATCTTGTAAAGTTCCATTTGAAAAGAAATATTAAAGCAGAGTGAGCTGCAGAAATGAGTTATTGACTTCCAGCGTTAGTCCCCTTTCGCCTTGATCACCTGCCAGAGATTAGCTGTCTGTCTGTAATGAGCCTTTCAACCTCCCACGATCTCACAAATGTTGAGAAGTGAAGTGAAATGTTTCACACTGATCGATTTGCAAGCTTTTTGGCAACTATGCAAATTCAGAAAATAAGAAATGACAGAACAGAGCTGAGAGAGGAACTTGATCAAAGAAGTTCATTAGTCAGGAATGAGCTGCAAATTGTTCAATCTGCTCTTTTCTTGCTGCTAAGCTCAGTGAGTCTTTTTTATTTTTTTTACAGTTATGACCTCAGAACACACTCTGTGTTCAGAACAGCATCTGGGTATTTATATTCTGTGTATCATATAACTTATTTATGTGTGTATAGCAATAAAGTGGGCCAAACACTGGGCAGGATAGGTTATTATTCCTCTTGTCTGGTCCAACGTGATGTATCATGGATGCTGTGATATCAAACAGCTCACTGCTTTACCCAGGTGCTTATTAAATTCAAGCCAGCTCCTTTTGTTCCTCCAAGTAAAATGTTTCCCAAGATAATCTCTGTTTTAGATCGAAAGCCTCAGACGATCAATGCAGGTCTCGGCCGGTTTATAAAGGACAGGTGTGCAGGAGGCCTGAGATGCTGGTGGAAACAAAGACTCCACTCTGTCTGTCACACTCTGATTGTTCCTGGCCCTGCTCCTGCATCTTTGATATTCCCTTTAAACACACACACAAAGCAGACAAGCAGACAGACCCACCATGTTTCTGTCCTATCTCCAAAAGAACCGGCTCTCCCAGCTCGATGGTGAAGGTCTTGTTCTTCTCATACTCTTCATCATCAATAATCTTCACCTCGATGATCTTCCTGTGAAGCGGAGAAGTGAAAGATAGATTGAGTGTGATGCAGATATTTAACCTTATGTAAAGTTTTATGTTCTCCTTCATAATTAAAGCAAATGTGTTTTGCGCAGTCTATTAAAAGTAGCAGAGTTTCTCTCTCTCTCGTGGTAATTAGCCAGGAGGTAATTTCTGCTGCTTAGGCACAAAACACAGAAACATGAGTAAGGACGGCACCACGAGCCTCATTATTATCAAAGTACCTTATTAGCCCACCATAAGTTACAAACAGGATAACATCACAGAACACTAAAATGAATGATTAAATTTGCACTCTGTTTTCTCTTGCAGATGACGGGGAGCCTGTGCAAAGATGAAGTTTGAAGCACAAGTCAACACAGCATGAAGCTGCTAATTTGTCTCTAGCTGAAGGTAATGCAATGTGTGCATGTGGAGCACAGCCACTGTTGGGACACCTTCAATTAGGAGCACCCGAGGGAGAGAACCCAAACGCAGCGCAAGCAGTTGACGAAGTGTCGAATGCCACGACCGAAACTCAACAGGTGAAAAAAGAAGGTGTGCACAGTGTGACTGAGAAATATAATCAGTCACCAGTTTTGAAGGGATATACACTTTATCTATCAACAATAAATCACATTTCATGAGAAGAGGTAAAAAAAATGTTTATTCCAACTTTATGGGCAACATTGTATTATATATACCTGTACATATTGAAAAGTAAAAGTAGTGGACACGTGATCCAGATGTGCTGGTGTATCGGTTTGAATATAAACTGCATGCGAGGTTTATTTGCCTGTAGAAATCACATCAGTTCGGTCTCTTCTATCTCGTTTTACCCAGAGAATATAATCTTCATTTCAGCGCTCAGTCTGTATGTGACAGGCAGATAGGAAGAGAGAGAGTTCATTTCCACCTGGTTGTGTCATCATATGCTTCACTGTCAGCCATGTTGACTCTGACACCACAAATAGGCTTCAGTTCAACAGAGAAAAACAGAAGGGAGATGGAGAGGGAAGATACCTGGGAGGATGAAGGGGGGGGGG
>OMNW01008143.1:19887-42622 GCA_900303245.1 Selene dorsalis
TGTCTGTTCTCATGTATGTTTTAAGCTTTTCATCACATATTTATGTTTTGGTCAGATAGGGGGGCTGCCATGGAGACCCGAGCTGTTTGAGGAGTGTCACACGAGCAAAGTCTGTTACACAAGCATCTCTGTTGTTTCGATGTGACGTCAGGATGCTTGGTCTGAGGTCAGTTTCCCCTGAACGCAGCTTTAAGGCTGCTGAAGCCGTCTCCTTCCACTCTGTCTGACAGTACCGTACATGGTGATATGCTCCAATTCTTCACTGAAGATATATGATGTTTGTTCAAACTCAAGACTCAAGGATCTTTCTGGCTTCACAATTGCATCACATGCAAATATAAACATATCTAGTGCATTATTTACTACATATGTCTTAGATTCTTAAATATTTGATAGTTCGAAACACATTGTTCCACTGTATATTAACGGTGAAATAAAAGCTGAGCCAGATATATAGATATTTGCTGCATGAGTTTATAGATATGCAACAAACAGTTCAGCCAGGAGGACTGAAGATCTTGTCTTTTATTGTAAATCATAAGCACGGTACTTCTATGAATCACTTCTTCATGGTGACCCATGTCTGTCTTACTCACTGTCTGCTCTTACTGTTCATAATAATGTCAATTTTATTCCGCATTTCTCACATTGTTGTCTCTATATTAGTCACTGATTGACCTTTTTATGGTATTTCAAAGCGGAGCCAGTGTTAAAACCCTCTCTGGTATCGTCTCGTAGTTAGTGGTGCATATTTTTTAACACATCTTTAATTAAATTAGCACAAACCACTTGACACACTGAGCTTGGAGCTTTAAGGCCCCTGGAGTTTTGGGGCCACTGGCCAGTTACCCAGTTTGACCAGTTGGCAGTTTGTAATGGGCTGACCACTGGTAGACTGCTGCTAGAGAGTGAACATACCATAATTAGTGGTGGTGCTCACTACTATAGACAATCTGCAGCGAGTAGAATGGCACCTTGGTTTGATTGACCGACATTAGCAGCTCAAGGTGAGAGTCTTTAAGCAGCGGGATATATATATTGCCATGCCAACCGCTGCCAAGCCTGCATGCTGCCGACTGCCAAAGGCTTTCACTCACACACACACTCCCTGCCCCTGGCGCAGGAAAAACTACTGCTCCTCTATCACCCACCTCTCCATCTCTCTCACTTGTTCCGCCCTCTCTTTCTTGCCCCTCTTCCGAACCTCTTATCCCTCCATTCACCACCCAGGGTGCCAACAGTTGGCCTCACCAAATGTGAGCTGTTCTCCTCATCCATTGTTCCTTCCTCTCCTCCTCCTGCCCTATTTGTTTTACCTTCCTCCCTCCAGCCATCATTTGCTCCTGTTCTCTCTCTTCCCACCTGCACCCTGCCCTTTCCTCTCCTCTCTTGTTTTTCCTTCAGTGATTCATCTGTCTCTCTTTCCCCTGACTCTGACTGTGTCTGTCTTTCTGTCTTGGCCCCCCCCTCCTTCGGCCATTTGTCTTTCTCCCACTCTCTCTATCTCCTGCATTCTCATTTACTGCCTGTCCCTAAACCTATTCATCTTCCTGTGACACCTTCACTCTCCTTCTGTGTTGCCTTCGTCTATCTATCCGTCTTTTATCCATCACTCACAATATCTGCACAAGTGTGTTTATAACCTGGAGGTCGTGAGAGGATTTCATCTTTGACCATCAGGGAAAATAAGAGTCAGGAAAGTGAATGAACCACAAAGGATCAAGTGGTGCTGTAATATATATGAAATATAAACGTTAATGTAATTGACCCTTCAAATTCCCAGCTGCATTTGAACCTCTTAATAATGTAATAACATTTAGACTGACATAAGATGAGAAGGTAATGTTCTTGAAATGCCTCAATGTTTCTCTGAAAGAGTAACTGAGAGAGTTGAAGAGGGAGGTCTAGATTAAACAAACTGAACTAACTTTTTCCCTCTGTGATTATTTTAATGCATATTAATGCAAATGTATAATGAACATGTTAAAGCAGCATTACAGGTGACCTGGTGGCTGCAAAAAAACTCAACAAGTCCTCTAATCTAAGTGTCTAATGACATAGTACACCTACAGCCGATGGCAAGGTTATTATAATTAACACACCACTGTACCAGTATATTGATCATCGCCATGGTTATCTGAAAGAACACCATGCCTTAATAGGTTTTGGCACAAATGGCTTTTTTTTTTTTTTTTTTTAATGAAGGTCAGTCTCAAACAAATTATCAACAGAAAACTTGACATTATTATGACCTTATAATAAGAGGGTAATTTATACATCCTGCAATTATGAGTGACATTTATTTAGTCTCTTTAGCTGCTAAAAGCACCACCAACTCGTCACTAACAGTGTTTGCTGCAGGTTTTATGAAGTGTGTTTGTCAATAGTTTCTTTGCTGAACGCTGCCTGCAATACTGATGAGAGCAGAAAAGAGACCACATCTGTAAAATGACACCATAAAACCAGAGTAATGAGCAAAAACAGCTTTAAATGCTATAAAGCAGAACTGAACTACAAATTCAAATTCAGCTAATCACTATGAGGAACCCCCTTTCACATTATTTGACCCGTTGTTTACATAAAAGCAGTAATTCAGCCTGTTAGGTAAATTAAAGTCAAATTAAATACATTTCCTCTCTTTACATACTCTTTCATTCTTCTCACTCCTTTGCTTCTCCTATGTTCCAACATTAATCTGCATCTCACCTTTATCCCCTCTTGTCACTTTCGTCTCACTTCATTTTTTACAGCCTCTACAGAACGCCCCCCACCCCTCTATCACCACCACCATCACCACCACCACCCCGACTGTGTCTGTCTCTACATTCAATATGCACTTAGATGAATCAGTGCACTCTCAAGAACACAACACAGGATATTTGTTTGTTCCCAGCATCTCTCTCCTTCACATGCATATCTCTAAGCAGTTTACCCTTCATCTGCCATCTTGATCACTGTTTTTCTATCTAGTATTTGCTGACCCTCTGCAATCTCTACACTTAGCTTTACTGGCAAATGCTTTTATAAGAAAGAAATCAGTAATAACAAGACTGATAGCTTCCAAAAATGTGCATATGTGCCTGTGTATATTTAAAGTCTACCTGATGCTGACCTTTAAAAACTTTCTTAACTCCTCCTCTTTTCCCACTATGTTCAAACTTCACCTCCTTTAAAATTCACAGAGGAAAAAATGAACAATAAACGTAAGGAAAAGAAGGATGCATGGAAGCGATGATAAAGTAAAGGGCGATAAAGATGGAGGGCAAATGATGAAATGCTATAAGAAGAAGCAATGCACCTAGAGGGAGAGCAGAGGAGGTGAGTAGGAACGGATGGATGAGCGATAAGACGGTGAAGGATGATATATCATCCTGTAAAATATAGAAGGAGAAAGAAAAGATATCGAAAGTGATTAATAAAGGAGAGGAAGGAGAGTCCGATAGAAGGGTGGATGCTGAGGAGTGAGGGCAGATCGGGGCACGATATTAGGATGGAGATGGAGAAGCTGGGGGAGATAAAAGAGGGGAGAAAGAGGGACAGGATGAAGGAAAACAGGGAGACAGAAAGACGAAAGAGACGATGAGTTAAATGTGTCGGATAGAGAGGAGAAGAAGAACTGTATTGGAAAGAGTACTGAGAGGGGAGGGTGAGAGATGTGAGTTGAGATGGAGAGCTTGTGTGAGTCACATTGTCTTCTCCGCAAGCTATTAGTGATTTAATCACTCTGACATCAGTGTGTGTGTGTTCGTGTGTGCGTATCTGTGTGTGCGTGCGTATCATACCAGATTACCCTGAGCTAGTGCAGTCAGGAACTGGCTCATCACTCTTTCACAGCAGCATGCATTCATCATGTCAGAGTCAAGTTTCTCAATCTCTGGGCTGAGACCCCAAACAGGTCGCAGGTTCTCATGAGTGGATCTCCACCAGAGTGATGTGAGCTCTAACTAATCTATGTCCTCTGTGGGACTGATAACAGCACTGTGATTAACCTCAGAGCTCAGCTAATATGACAGGACTGTGGTGAAACGGCAGTAACACAATATTTGGCAGCCAATGTCCATGTCCACTCCCTACTGAATTAAAATGACGCAACATCCTGAAGCACAAAACTTGAGAGCCAATTAGAGGGAGGAAGAAGCCCAGAATGAAGAAAGGCTAGAGGGGCTATTGTGACTGAGTAACACTAGCATGTCCAATCTGGCTAACATGTTGGCTGTAAGGGCTAACCATCTTGATCTTATTGATGTTACATTAATGAGCTTCAAGATCCAAATACTGTAAGGAGACAGATGAATTCTGCTCACATCATATCAGATACTGAAGGTTGCTGCCTAAATGCAATGAAGATCAAGCATGAATGACTTGATTACTTTCTAAAAGTTCTTCTCTGTAGTGTCTTTGATTCACTGTGAATGAAAGACTGTTGATTGAGCACTGCTATTATCATCACCTACAATCAGCATTAAGCTGCTTCTACACATAGGAGGTTATTTTATTTGAATCTAATCCTCTTTCTCTGTAAATGAAATCCAGACATATTGTCACCCAAGCACTTATTCCCTGAGTGCACAATTGAGTTGCACTAAATGTATCAGTTTTTGCAATCAGACTATTTTCTTTGTAAAAAAAAAAATAAAAAAATCTGACCAGTGTTCCCCAGTGTACTGGGCAAGAATTTTGTATTCCCTATAATGGGACAGTCCGAGGCTGCATTATCATTTTACTTCACTTCATTAGTTTGATACTGCCATCAGAGCAGTATCCAATCATGCGCAAGCAGAGGTCAGTGCTCTAAGTGAATTTAATAATGCCCTCTGACCAATCAGAGGCGGAACTGTTGGGTAATATGAGGCCATGCGTGCAGTGTGTCAGCAAAAGCAATTAAAACTACGAAATGAGAGATGCTGCCAAATTTTAATCAGTATGTGAACTGACAGAAGTCAAACGTGTGTGAAGGTTCACAAAGTGATGACAGAGGACACAGAAGGGGAGATGATTAATAACTTAACTTACAATTGAGACCATATAGTTTGGGATCATAGAAGCAACAGCAAGAAATGAGTCAATCAACAGCATTTTGTTTTCGTGTGTTTGGTTTTTTCATGTTGCTCAAATTGGATTTGAGATAAAAGTCGTGGAATATGCAATATATACTGGAATCAGACCTCTGTCCAGTCAGGTTACTATGTGTCAGCCAACGAATACACGAGAAGCTTTGGGGGATCAGCTGAAGTTTGTATCTGAAATTGTGAACCTAAAAGATAAAAATGTCTGGATTTGAAAAATAATCTTTTGGAAAGAAGAGAGGAATTCAAAGATCATGCATTCAAAAAGACTGTTTGTTTGTTTTTTCATTTCATTTCATCTCTGTAAATTCAAAAGTATTTAATTTTCAACACTAAATATTCTGTATTCAGTGTAAGATTCAGATTGTCTTGCCTTCCCTGTAGCAGCTTCTGCTTGGCTGCTGCCCTTCAGATAACAGTCTACCTCCAGCATGGCTTCAAGGAACAGAGATGGAGGGCACTATTCTTCCAGCTCTTTCAGGCTCTTTCAATGCCAAATGGTGGAAAGAGGGCAAAACTGATTTTTAAAAAAACAACACACATCCCACATGTTCAGAACCACATGCACACACAGAGGAAAAACTGGATTTATGGGAAACCAAGCGTTTCCAGAACAAGTGGTGTGAGACCAGAGGTTTGTTAACCTTGAAAAATCTGTGTACAATATAGTTAATTGAATTAGTCAGTAAAAAGGCCTTACATGTTCCATACCAAGACCTTTACATACATGTAGTTGTTTATTCAGTGGTCTGAGGAAGTGTTTAAAGACTTGCAGTCAGTCTACATAAATACAAGCGTAGCACCCTAGCTGATCCACCCTGGAGCTTCTACCACAACCTCATTGGTCAGTGAACCCAGCTCTTGGGCCTTTAATGTGGTTTCAGTGTAGCAGGGTGGGGGCCAGTAGGACAGGAATACCCGGGGCAGATGAAAAACATGGAGAAGAAGGAGGTATAGTGGGTGCCACTGCCCCCTGTTGAGGCTCTAATCATGGGCGAGGAAGGGCAGAGCACCAGCAGCCTCTTGCCACAGCCTCACGGTGGGTCTCCGAGTGATTACAGGGTGTGTGCAGTCCACGGAGGTTTGATCACAGGGATGCATTGGCAAGAGTCATTGTGTGCGTGTGCTCGTCTGTGTGTGTATGGGCGCAGGACTCTGACCGAGTGTGAGTGCTTGTGTGTTTATAAGCTTGGCAGAGAAAATTGCTGGGACTGCAGGGCTAAAAAAACAACCACAGGGCTAAAGAAGTAGAAAAAGAGAGACAGAGAGAGACTGAAAAAAGAACAGAAACAGGGAGTGACAGAGATGCTAAACGGCAGAATTGTATAACAAAGACAGAGATGCACAGAGGAAAAAGAGGGAGCAGCAACAACGGGGGCAAAAAGGCAGACAGGCAGACAGACAGAGGAGCTGGGTTCACATTTTAAAGCCCAGGCTGCTTCAACAGAATTCAGTTTTGTATTTTAGCATCACAACATCTCCACCTCTCAATACACCTGTCTGAAGCACTTGTACAAAATCCTCTGCTACAACTTGTTGTTGGCGTCTTCTCACACCCACACACCAACAGACTCCTCTCCTGTTATACAGCAGCGCCGCAAGACAAAGACACTGAGCAGAGCCAGAGGCGGGGATTAAAAATGAGGTGAAACAGTGTTTAGATGAAACCAGAGGTGCTGTGTGGGTATGTGCGTGTAAGGCAGCCAGTAGAATTACAGCAGCACAGAGAAAAATCAATCAATAGTCAAACAACAGACGTCAGCCGCCACATCGATTTCAATACACTGAAGAAACATAACACACACACGTGGACAAAAGGCTGCGCACACACAAGAAAAGCTTCTAAAGTTGTTAAAGATGTTGACATAAGCTCCTTAACTATGACTGCTCTGACATTAGAGGAGATGAAGAGGAGGCTGGAGGGGTGGGGGTCGAAGCGAGAGACACCAGAAGAGGAGGAGGAGGAGGGGGAGAGACAAGAGGAGACAGGGACGAGAGGGAGAGGAGGGCACAAAAGTGCAAAATGAAAAAGATGAAGGGAGGCTGGTTTCATTTCGTCTGTCTCTCCTCTCCGTCTTCATTTCTGCTCTGAGTCTCTGACTCTTTTTTTTTCCATCTCTTTCTCTTTCTGTCCTTCGTCTTTCTCTCTGTCAGGCAGACCATGACTACGCCAAATGTGATTTGCTGTTTTGTGCTGCTAATCTTTATAATCCATGGGACCAATGAATGATTTCCTTAACTAATTAAAGAACAAACAATGGACGTGCATCCTACACACACACACACAAACACACAGTGGTGGATGTTGTAGAATCTGACAAGAGATGTGACAGAAATTAAATAAAAGATGAAATCAATAAGAAAGAAAATTGGGAGTGAGAAATTGTGTGAATCACAAAGATGTGGCTCTGTATTGAAACTTTCAGCGCAGAAAAATTAGATGAAAAATGAAAATCACAAAAAACTCAACAACGCTTCTTTTTCTACTCCCATAATTTCTCCCTTTTATTCTTTATCTTTCTCTGCCGTCTCCTCTTTGTTGAGCTTACAATGGTAGGGAGGGATCAAAAGTTGCTAAGGCAACAAACACAGAGTAAGTGTAAAAAAGAAAACACAGCCGTCCTTATGGAGCCGAAGGAATCCATGACGTTGTTGAGCAGAGAAGCAGGGGAAGCTCAAAGTGTTTATCTGCCCATTAGCAGCCGGCTATTGGAACCTGAAAGGATGTGGTGTGTGTAGAATAGATGGGAGGGAAAAATGTTGCTGCCAAGTGAGAAAACAGTCCTGAAGTGCACAATGAATACTGACGTTCTAATGTTACAAGCTTCAAATGTGTCTACAGCAGCTCTCTGTAGAATCTAAATTTGTAGTCATGAGCAGGTCTGAATGACTCAGTGTATACTCCCCATGACAGACTGAATATATCCAAAAGGACCAAATATACTGCTCAATCACATCTGACACAAAAAGTTAAAGGACTCTGAACACTAGGGTTTACCTGCCTATCTCAGACCAAGGCGGGCCAGCCTGGGTGATTTTGGCCGCTGCTTTGGTTAAAGCTTGTGTACATGGTAGGGGTGTAATGGTATCTGTATTCGTCCCGTGCCGTCACGGTTCGGTGCACACAGTCATACGACTAATACGTCTGAGTGAGTATTAAGAAAAGAAGAAAAGAAAAAGTTGTGTCCTCGCTCCAATCCAAGTGCCGGTAATGAGCCTAAAACCTGCCAGCAACCTCATTACAGATGAAGAAGAAAGGGCAATATCTGACATCGCAACTACCTCTCCCCCCGGCCTTTGCCACCTTGGTCTCAAAAAACCCAGGGAAAACCCTGCACTATTACAATTCATGAATCTTAACTAACATTATATCATCCAAACAAAAATATCAAAATGTCCATCAAGGGAGCCAGACTTCACTTTTTAAAACATGACACAGTTTAGTTGTACTAAAAATCCTACTGGCAATCACTTACAAAGCAGTGATATTCACACAATTAGAAGCAAGGAATCAATATAGTATTATTTTACATGTAACACCCACACCTGAGCTAACTTTAGAAAAATATATATGTTTAATTTATGTTTTCATTTAAATAACCAGGAACTGGTTAAAAACCACAAACCCTTCTCTTCAGATCTTAAAGCGATCAGTAAAGGGAATCAGCAGCTGATAAAGGAAGAACATAACAGTGTGCAGCCTTGACAAGAGGCAGAAGTAACGGATGGATGATCATTTAAATTAAATCAAAAAGCTGCTCATCCCATTTCTCAGAAGGATTTAAATAGAGCAGATTTATTTTAAATGATTAATTTATTCTAATCACTATTAACACTTGTGGAAATCCCACTGCACTGGTTGTGCTTTCGTTTTAAATATTAGAACAGAAAATAGTACAATATAAACAATCTCATTTTTCTTGCATCTTTGGATAAATACAAATAAACTAACAAACAACAACATGGCCTCAGAACTGCATGGTTTATAACCAGAGGCTGTTTTAACTGTAAAAACTGAACAACTGTCCATCTTTACACACACACAATCCATGCAGACATCCTCATAATGACTCTTCATACTCTGCCATACTTCACTGTATAATTGATGAGTTGTGTCATTATCACCCACGATGCATAGCATAAGTCACACCAGGTAACGAGTGCTTAAACTTCTAACACATCATTGGAGAATAAAATCCAAGCTGCTGCCTGAAACCAGTTCACTGTCACTGTGATGATAAACCAGACACATACAGTGACTTTTACAGATGTGCACTGACTGATGATGTCACAACCTTCTCAAATTTACATAAATCAAGTGTATTTGGTTTATAATATCATATCTGAATTTAGAACGGTGGACACAAGGGTAGTCACACATCCAAAATCCGGCGATCGTCCCCAGTGCACAAACGTTCCCTCGCTACTGACGTGCCCCAGTCTTCATCAATGGGACGTGATTACGGCCACATCAAGAAAAGAAACAATAGATACAATAGCTGGAAGTCAAGCTAGCTTCCAGAGACAAGAGTCACAAGGAGTACTTCTGTGGATGTAAGGACAGATTTCACTTTACTTCATTACCGTTCTGATTCTTGTTTTAAACTTTAACTGGTAAAACACTGTTTGCCTTTTCCTGTCAGCACACCACTGTGATAAACAATTTATTTATCAAGCAGTCTGCTGATAAGCACGAAGGGCAGAACGTGCAGACATGCTGTGTGTATGTGTGTGTGTGTGTGTAGGAGTAAGCAGAAGAGACGAAGTGACACTCAACAAATTGACTATATGCAAATACAGCGGGCTGACACACAAACACACAGACATGCACTTGTAGCAGCAGGCAAACCGAAGCACTGGCGTACATTAATGCATCTGTATGCACACGTGCAGAAAGACACACAGGCGCAGACACTCTTACACACACAGTGCACAGCTCTCGGGGATTTGGAGTTCAAAGGATGTTTTATTTTGGGAACAGCTTTGGGTTAGTCACCCTACTTTGGTGACAGACGGAGAAACAGGTTGCAAATATCAAACACTTCATAAGCACTGTAACACGTGCACGCACCCAGCCGCCCACGCACAGGCTCACACTCTCACTTTTCGTGAATTTCCTCTGCGTCTCTCTTAGTTCCCAGAAACATCAAGCCAAAGGGAGAATATGTTGTCTAAAACTTACACTCAGTCTTCTCCCTCTCCCTCTCCCTCACCAGCAGCTAATGCATGATCACAGCTCTTCTGACAGCTTTGTCAAAAACACTAAGATGTCGTGTTTGAGATTCATTAACACATAAGGCAACATGGCAGGATGCTGGGATTACACTGGGTAAAACTCAATACTGTTGAGTGATGATGCAGAAAAGCAATTGAACAGCTTCTGTCTGACTGATGGGACGGTTGCTCATTGAATTGTGCTGTTGTCTACACGACAAATGATACACTACATTTGATCGTTCCTAGCTTATCAACCACAAGTAGATACAGCAGGCCATAGAGATGTGCATGATGTTGTAAGAGCTAAGCTGAACAGAGTGTGAAGGTTCTTGTCTTATTGTTAGTCTTTCCAAAACCAAGCAGCTGGTGACAGAGGAAAGTTTTGTGTGTGGCCCCCTCTGGAGGGGGGGCTGAGGCTGGCCGGTGGAGCACCCCAGCACAGGGCGCTTGTGTGTGGGTGAGAGGAGCAGGGAGACTGGGCTCGAGCTTGAACAAAATCTGACTTCTGTAACTCTGACTAGGTGAGTGAGAGTCTGGTGGGAAGCTGGAGAACACCGCTCCGATATTTACGCTATCTGTGCTCGGGATAGTGTTGCTTTCATTTTCATCATTTGAATTAAAAAATATTTTTTTAACAATTACAGTAGCTGCATCTGCAAGCTACATCCTCAAGTACAATTTTTAGAAATATCATTTGAAAAAAAATAAATCTTTGTGCAAAATGAATTCCCCCAAAATATATTTATCTAAAAATGTTGTGTAGTGAGTGCGTGAACACACTCATGTCTACACATAGACACACAGTAACTGAACAGGCGCTGACGCAGTTTGATGGCAACACCTGTTTGAAATTTATAATGAGCAGCTGGGGGAGAGCACCACACACACACACACACACACACACACACTCGCACATAGAATCATATACACATGCACACACGCAGACAGACACACACACACACCCAGTGTTGTCTGTGTCTTGGCTGTGACTGCTCTGGGTTGCAGGTCAGAGGAAGGCTAAGAATAAACTGGTCCTGCTGAGCCTCTCTCTCTCTCTCTCTCTCTCTCTCTCTCTCTCTCATACACACACACACACAGTGTTCACTTTGCCTTTGATTTCTGCACACACATGCCCTATGATTAAGAAAAAGACCAAGTAATAGAGAGATAAGAGACGGAGCTGCAGGTGGATGAATAGGCAAAGAGGGACGACTCCACTGGTGAACAAAAGAAAGATAAATAAATGATGCATTAACTGACTGAGAAGAGAGAATTAATTCATTTCTTCAGTCCCCTACTGTCCACTACATTAATCTATGATCATTTCTCAGAGTGTCTGCAGTGTTATGTTTTCAGGAAACTCCCACTGAGCTTACGAAATGCATATAAAATGGATTTTACAATCTTCTTAGCCTTAAGATGCTTTTGGGAAATAGAGCCTGGGTCTTTCAAAGCGGATGTCCCGCAAGCTTATAACACAAGCTTCCTGTGATAGTTTTAGCTGAAATAACCCTGATGACATTGCTATGACATCAGCAGGGTTGTTTTTTTCAGATTTGACAAAGCTCCCCCGGAGCCACAGTACTGCTGTTTTCACCAGAGTACTTCTGATGGTGGAGTGCCCCTTGGTAAACAACCAGCTTGCTGAGGTAGAAGTGAGCAGCAGGGAGTGCTCAGCTGAAACCTGACTTTTAACCTCTGACGAATGGCAGTATAAGAAATTGAGAATTGAGCCTAGATGTTTTCTCCCTCCACCACTTCCTTTTCTTCTTCTTTGCTCCTGTCAGTTCAGCTCTGGCACCTTTCAGACTTTCTCTGTGAACAGTCAGCAGTTTTCAGTTACAGGTTTCTTTCACTTTGAGGAAAATTCATTCCATCAGATAGAATAAACAATAGAGAGAGATTAATATTGGGTTGCTCTAATGCATCAAACAGGATAAAAGGCTAAACAAAACTATTATGAATGAGTGAAGGAGGACCTGGGCAAGAGAATATGGAGGGAGTGTGGACACTATATTATGTCTGGGTTATGATCCAGATCAACTGCCTTGGCAGCAAATGCTTTTCCTCCGGGTAAAAAGTCTGACAGAGATGGATAGACGGAGAAGGTGAAGAGAGGAGAAAATTTGGGAGGAAGAGGAGGTGCAGAGAACAGGTGAGATGTGAAAGAAAAGATGGTAGAAGACAAAAAGGTGCCATGTAGAGGAGGAGAGAGGCAGAAAGGAAGGGGAGAGGGGAAGAAAAGTGTGATGGTGTAAATAAGTAAAGGTGAAAGACAGAAGGGAGGGAGATGCAAATGAAGAGAAGACAACAGTGGATAAGGGAGGGGGGGGAGACATGAGATGACAGGGAGGTGAGGGTGGAGAGGAAGGTGAAGGAGTGACGGAGGGAGGGAGCAAGGGAGGAGTGCAGGAGAAGGATGGCAAAACCCATAGTGCGTGGAGGAAAATCTAAAAATATCAACAGAACAGGGGATGGAGGGGGAAGAGTGTGACATGTGACATGACGCAAGGAAAGAAAGAAAGAAAGAAAGAAAGAAAGAAAGAAAGAAAGAAAGAAAGAAAGAAAGAAAGAAAGAAAGAAAGAAAGAAAGAAAGCTCTGCAAACCAAAGTCAAGGTCGACTTATGGGAAAATTAATGAGGCAAACACAGAAGGGACAAAAAAAAAGGAACTTACATTAGAGTAGAAGAGGAGAGAAAACACACAGAGGTTCCAGTGAGGAAAGAATAAAGAGAGGGAGGAATACTGTGATGCTGTGCAAAGTGAACGAGTAGAAGATAACAAAGGAGGTAGTAAGCCACCTTAAGCCCTAAGGCAAGAACTGACTGGACATCGAGAAACGATGGATGGATGAATGAATGAAGAAATGGATAGACACATGGAAAAGGATGGATAAGAGAGAGGTCATGTGAGCTTGAAAGAAAACAAGGCACAATAGCAGCTGAGCATCGACGGTGGAGGAGAGGGAGGACGCTCCAGAGAATGAGCGCCAAACGATGAAAGGAGCGCTGAAGGAACAAAGGACTGCAGAGGGAAAGAACGGGAGAAAGGGATCAATATGTCAGTGGGGTTTCCTCCCCATCACATCCCTCTCTCTCTCTCTTCTCCCACTCCGTTACATGGAAACATCTGATTATGGATCCATCGCACCCGTTCCCCCAGTTTCACCGCACTCACCCAGCTTTTCCAGCACGCCTCACGTCTCTGCTACCGACCAATCAGTGCCTCTATTCCTCTCCTATTTCTCATTTTGAAGAGGACACATTGATGCAGCTGAACCATGACCATGAAATCTCTGAAATTACACTGCAGCCGAGGCTTACAATAATCGTCTTATGTTAAAATAAACAGGGATAAAGGCTAAACAGCTACTTCAGAGCGCGCTGAAGTATTTAAAAACACTAAGAGTCCAGATCCATACGGCTCTGAGGCGTGGAGTAGCAGCAGGTGAAATATTTACCATGCTCATCATTTTTAAGATGGTTCCTAATTAGCATTACACCCAGTATGATGCACAATATACTCGATGAGTTTCAAAGCTACAAAAAACAAAGATATTTCTTAGTTGGTGGAGTATCTTAATGAAAGGCTAAGACCTATTTTAAGTTGAAGTTTGAGTTTCCCACAGTGATTAGCTCCATACAGGCGCTACCTTAACGATGCAAATGAAGTTGTAAAATATCTGCGTAATCCTCTTGTAGCAAACACAACAGTGGTGGTTTCGGTTTCAGATAATCTAATCTGCTGCAATCTCAGCTCCATTCACATCAGCCCTGTGTTTAGCTGTTCTGACACAGCAGCAGTGGACTATCACAGAGCCACCAGAAGGCATCCTTGATCCCGCACTACATCTTTATCTTATCTCTCTCTCTCTCTCTTCCTCTGCAGCTCCTCCCTCGCTCCTCTCTCATCCCCTCCTGAACTCGCTGCTCACTAAAAGCGGTGATTGCATCATTGATAGTGCATCATTTCGCACAAATACACACACGCACACTGGCAAAAACACCGTGCCCTTGTAGTGACACTCCTACCTAGAGGCTGCTTGATATTAGATGGCGAGCTTCTTGTCCATGAAGTCATTAACTGCATTTTTTCCTGGCACAAACCCATAGTTGTTCTCCTACACCTCATTGACATAATGCACTCTCTAGATCTTAACCATCATCACCAGAGTCCACTGCATATGCCCAAAGCTCTTAACTTTAACCTCCACACAGCCCTACAGACATAAATGTCCTCACTTAACTTTAAAACCACTACAGAAGTATAAGAGCACACACACACTCTCTCACACACAGGTAGACACAATTTCCATCTTCTCAGTCTTCCTCTGGGGGTAAGCCACAGATGGGCAGCTTTTGAATGGCTTTGCCAGCATTTGCTGCCCTGAGTAACACAAGCACTCACATCTGTAGTATTATACTTGTGAGGAAACTGTCCTCACGTCGATACACATGAGCACCACTCACTGTTCAAAACGTCCTGACCCTGGCTCTGCTCTTGACCTTGTCATTCATACAGAAGTTTGAGGAAGTGAGAACTGAGCAAAACATCCTGTCAAAAACTCAGACTGGTCCCCATACAGATAGATTTACAAAACTTCACTCTCTCTGTCTCTCTCTCCCTCTTTCTCTCTCTCTCACTCACACACACACACACACACACTGAGCACTTGGTTTATAGGCCCCAGGAGTAAGAATGCATTCCCAACCGCTTTATGTATTGGTCAATTTAACACCGCTTACATCAGCATATTAAAAATGCATGCGCCTAAGGAAGCGAGAGCAATTTGGCAAGTGTCTATGTGTGCACACACGTGCAAGCATTTGAATGCAGAGTAGCCTACCTTAAAGAGCGGCATTATTACACTGTTATCTACCTAATAGAGCTATTTACACTGCAAATGCATTTTAAACACCCAGTTAACCTTCAGAGGGATTTTTGAACGGGAGTCAATCACACAGAAAGGAAACAGAGGGAGAAATGTGTTATTGCCAATCTAAAAATACGTCAGATTTTGCTCATACAAGAAACGCCTTTATGAGAGACTGAGGGACTATAACAGGATTTTTTGAGAACATTTCCAGTGGTCAACGTTGTGTAACTGGAACTTAATGACAGTCGAGACCTCTGACTGCTCAGTTCTGGAACAACCTGGGAAATCATGCTAATGAGTTGTCTGCGATATTAGCAAGTAACACACTGAAATAATATTTCAGTGTGTTGCGGAGGACCTCAAATTCATGACTTAGGACATTCTCAAATGAAATTACTGACAGCGCTGACTCACATGGTCTCGTCGTTCTGAAACTCCAGCTTGCCAGCAGCTAGTTCGTAGTCCTCCCCTCCTCTAGCAGTGCCATCCAGGGTTCGATACGGGACCGCTACCAGGCCGCGGGCTCCTGAGGTCCTGAGCACCTTCACCTCCATCACACCCACGCTCTCACTCACCCTCTGACTGGCACCCTCGAAGGTAAAGATACCTGAGAAAGAAAGGAAAAGAAGACAACAGAGAGAGAGAATATGTTACATCACAGGGGAGAAGCATTAGAAAGACTTGAGAGATGAGGTTGTTGAACACCCACGCACTCACTAGCCTGCTCTCCAAGGTGTATGGTATATATAGTGAGAGGATAATAGATTACCACCCACTCGCTCTAGATAAAAGATAATAAGCATTAGGTAAATGCCCGCCCTCCACTCATCCTCCAGCACTTTGATTCTCCTCGGATGTTATCAAAGTCCTGTAAATGAAGCAGGGGAGTGGAGACTAGAACTTTCTAAACCACTCTCATAACTTTGTGTAAATATCATGGGCTTTGCTTTTACAAAGCTATACATATACATATGGGTTTACATGTTCCATCTTAAACAGAAGTATAATGTCAAAGTGAAATTATTGTTGTCTTTGTTTTGATATGTGTGTGAGAGCATAGTAGTCATTAAGAAAAAGGAAAATTAAGTTATGGAGTGAAGGTGTGAATCTTTAAAATGTTTGCAATATAACTGCTGTCTAACATCATCACAGGCAGTTAACCCCCCCACATTGTGATTTTAGGTCTGTGCCTCTGTGTAGTTACTCAACCTTACAGGAAGAACAGACGATTCCTTTAAAGGTCCTATATTGTATAAAGTCAAATTTTCATGCGTTCTTTGATAATCGAGCAGGTCTAGGTTTAGTATTAAGACTGTGTAAGTATCAAAGGTTCAGTTCACAGAGATCTGCACAGCCTGTAATCAGTCTTAACACCAAACATCAGGACTTCCTGTGACTTTGTGATGTCACAACAAAGCAGTCACCATACGACTCAGACCTACGGTTCAACCTTGCGGGGTTTGATTTCTCTGTGGGTTTACCTGAAATCTGCAATATATCAGTGTTCTGAGGTATCTAATCTCAGACAGCAAATCTCAAAATATACTAAGATGATTTTGGTTCTTAATACCACAGCTAGATCTTCTTATGGATCAACAGTGAAAAATGTAAAATGTGGGACCTTTAAGATTCTTTCTGGCTCTTACCTGCATGATCGTCGTCGTAGATGGTCACTGTGGCCGTGTGGTTGTCACCCAGAACAGCTTTAGGGGTGGTACTACCATCCAGAGGAACGGTGCCGACCTCAGGATAACCAACCACTCGAGGATTACTCAGGTGGACGTAGAAATACTCATCCTCCTCAAAGATGTCATCGTCAATTACCCCAACTGTGATTTCTGGCAGAAGAATTGTTCTTTTATTAGGACGATGATTTTACCACAGAGAGATAATGGTGCCGTTAAAAAACATTTTCAACAATAAAACCAAAAAATCAGCCTAGGGTGGTGCAGATGACCTCTGCTATTTGAGCCTTAGCCTCAGTGACATGTTTTTTGAAAATATATCATGTATTATTGCAATCACTGTTGTTTTTACCTTTCAGGGACTCTCCAGGCTTAAACAGAAGCGTTCCCTCTGCAAATTCATAATCTGAACCTGCATTTGCTGTACCATCCTCTGTGCGATAATCCACCTGGGGGGGGGCAGTATTACAGAGAAATGGGAAGTGGGGTGAGACGAGGGAGAGACAGTGAGAGAGAATAACAAAAAAAAGAAAAAAGAGAAAAAAGAGCCGCCAGAGATGAAACAGAAGTGAACAGATGTGAAAAGGGCAGATAAACACAAAGGGAGAAGAAGTAGAATGCAGAGAACAGAGAAAGAGAAAGAGAGAGGAGGACAGCAGAAATATAGAGGAGAGGCATTTGGCGAGATGGGAACAGAGGGTGAGAGAGAGAACATGAAAAACAACTTCATTAAACTGAGCCCTCTGGTCAGATACAGTCTGATAATAAAGACTTTGAAGATAGTTCAACAAAACTTTCCCTGTATCCTCTCCTTTCTGTCTGTCCTCTCACCATCTGCTGCTTCGTTAACTCCCTCCATCCCACATGGAGGCTTGCACACTTACCTACATTACGTGATCATCTCTGTCACCTTTTATGTCAAATTGAAAAAGTAATTCAGATTACTTCCAAATCATCTGTGGCTGTTTGTGAGCAAAGACAAAGTGATCCGCACAGATCCAGCACCCTACTAGACGTTTTTTGGGATGTGCGTGTCACCCACCTTTTTTCTCAAAGACAAAGTCACTCACTGTTGGTGTTGCTATTGTATTCATCCTCATGGCTCTGCTCCATATTTCAGCCCTTTACAAAATGTGTATAAGTGACACAGCTCTGAACTAATTTTTAAGCTCATCCATTAAGCAGGCTGATATTGCTGAGACTATAGTTTACTGTGGCTTGATTGATTTGCAGTGGCCTACATCTGCTCCAATACATTTTATTGTTAAACAGATAGTAGGAATCTTGCTGCCCCAGATTTTAAAGTTGTTATAACCAATATTTCCTTTACAATGTTGAATTTCATCATACTATGTGAACTCGAAAGATACTGCCAGCAGTGACAAACCAGTGGTGAATTATTGCTTGACTCAGTAGCATTAAAGGATCTTTAACATCATTTTAGGACTTAGCACATTGATTTTGTTTCCTGGCTTCACCTTTGCTGTTTTGGTTCACTTTTACTGCCTTGTGTTACAGTAACTGCATCGGTGTACACTGTAGCTCAGTGAGCCAATTGTATCCTACCAACTGTTGACACATTTAGCCAGTGGCTGGTGAGCATAGTGGAGCACTGAGCAGATAAAAACAGAAATTTGAATAATGAAGAGCAAAACATAGTTAAGAGGAAAGTGAATACTATATTTGCATTCATCAGATAGTCTGGAAAACAACTCTGGGCTACTGTTGTTCTGCTGGATATGTAACTAAACAAGTGTTGGTTGACAAGTTAACAATATTAGCTTAAAAGATAATGTCATCAATCTTCTTTCTACTGTCTGCAACTGGGCAGAGAATAAATGAATGGGGCTGAAATGTCTGATTTGTGCTAAACTGCTAAGCCTTTTAATGAGATTTATTCATGGGTAGATCCTTTGAACTTTGAGTGTATTAAAAAGTCAAGGATTGTGAATAGATTCCTAGAACCTTTCACTCCATGACATAATTTCTTTATATTTAGGTGTGTAGGTTAAATAGGCCATTTGACTTAACAAAGTCAGCCTTGAAGCCATGATATTAGCATACATGTGCACACAACACTGATGTTGCATCATCGTTTCATTTGTACACAAGGAGAAGAATAGAGGACGGCCTTGCAAATTCCCTGTAGTGCATCAGATCAGATAGCACATCACTGCCAGAGTCTCTGTGGGAGACTTCAAAGAAAATCTCTTATTCAGATTATCAGCTACGGTTAAGCCTTAGATCAATGAACCTTTTTTTAGGTCATAGAGTCAGAAAGTGCTCTCTATTGTGTCTCCCAGTTCTCCTCTTCTCTCCTCTCTTCACACATTTCTATCCCTTTACCAGCATCCAACCAGAAAAGAAAGCAAAGATGCTCAGAGCCTGTCGAGTGGATGATTTGAGTAAAACCAGACCAAACCCAGGAAAAGTGCCAAAGCTGTGAGTGAACACGGTCCAGAGAAGAGTTTTGTTTCCCCTGGTGTCTCTCACTCAAACACAGACTTTGATACAGCCTGAACATTTTAATTCCTATTCTCTGAACAGTCTTCTGCCTTGTATTCATTCCACACGCACCTTAACAGTAACTCCAGGGTCTCCTCCGTGTCTGGCCACAGTCAGTTTCAGGGAGCCACAGTTTTCAAAGCACTGGTACAAAGAGGGTTCAAAGTCCATCCTGGTGGTGTAAGGGTCGTCCTCCTGGGCCTGGGTCTCATGGCTGCTCACCACCTGGAGAAAAGAAAACACACAGTATCAGATGTAATGTGTTCTTCTGCAGTGGATTTTAGGTTGAATGGATTTTAGGTTAAAGGGGAATCACGCCTCACTTTGCGAGCCTGGTCGGCAGCGTGCTTCTTGAGGATGTTACCGGCTCCAATCATCATTCTGGTTGCTTGGATACGGTAGAACGCCCTGCTCTTCTGCTGCTGCATCAGGACCTGATCAACAGAACCAATTAATTAACACAGTGATCTATTGTATCTTAGAGCTTCATTTGCTTCACAGATTCAACCTGTTTGTATATATAAGCTTTCATTCTCAAACTGTCAGCTAGAGCACAAGGGCAGCAAAGCTCGAGCAGCAAATCTCTAATGGAAAAATTCCTTTTTTTGCCTCCACAGGTTGGTTAGAGGTCAAAGGTCAACCACAGAGTTAATCAGAGACACTTCATAAGGGTGGATGCTTGACATTCTAACCCAGATCCAGCACTTAAAGAAGAGGGATGTGTTGGAGCTTCAAATAATTTGTGTTTTTTGATATATTGCCAAAGCAGACATTATACATCAGTGGAATCAGTCTGAAAAAGAATGATTCCGACACCGAAGCCATCCACTTCCTTTGAAATGAGCCAGCCTCCAGCCTGTAGCTGGCTCTCTTAGCTGCAAACTTTGGATCTAATGAGCCTAATCAATCTAAAGTTAATGATTTCAATAAAAATGTACGTGTGACTGGCAATTTAATATCCTCACAAAATGAAAATGAACAAATTGGCGACTCTAACCGTGGAGATTATTAGATCAAATGTGGCGTCAGAGCAGAAATTGCTGCATTTTATTTATTTAAAGGAAGCAAGCTGGCAGTTTTACTGCAGAATCCTCATTTAACTGTGTGTCTCTCGAGATGAAAGACGTCAGTATTAGTATCATTGTTAGTTTAGTTAAAAATTTTCACTGAGAAAGTTGGTCTAACTTAACAAAAGTCCAACTCCCTGGACCAGTGAATGAAGAAACTATTTAATTTTTTACATACTGATTCATCGTGACCACAAGAACCTCATTTTACCTCGTTGAGTTTATTCTCCAGGGCAGTTGTCATTCTTATTTACAGCACAGGGCTGAGGGCGTAGCTGCGAGGGGAGGGAGGTCTGAATGCATCTTTCCCTGCCAAACTCCTTTCTTTCTCTCCTTCTCTACCATAGGCAAAGGCCAAGAAATGACTTGGAGAGGAGGCAAGGGAAGGATGAGGTGGGGGGAAGAGAAAGGGAGAGCAGCGGCAGCTTGGACAGCCTCTGTGGTTCAGCACTAAAGGATGTGCAATGAACAAAATTGCAGGATCCTTAATGTGCCAATTTGATGACTGCTTGTCATAGCATAAACATGGTTTCTCTGTATTTTAAACAACTGTGGTAAATATCACAACAAAGAGATGTATGTGTAGTGTAGTGATCAATCACTGTGACAATCAAGATTCAGCTAAACTAATGGCAAACATAAGCAAAGCAATAGGTTTTCATTATTTATAGAAATCAGCTAAGAAAATATTCAATCTAGATTTCCCAAAAAATCTTAACTCGAGATTTTGCATCTCACAGTTGGAAATTCAGGAGCGAGGCAGCATGTGGACCTCGAGTTAAACATTTTTTGTCACTTTTACGCTCACATATCTAAAGCTCACATAACTTACCGGGCAAAAAATCACCTGGATGGCAGAGGGGTTGCATGTTATGGTGTTGTCAGTCAAGTGAAGCGGCACCTTCCTCTCTGCAGACTAGTGGTTTAGTCAGCACATAACATTATTATAGGAGGAGTGTCCTGGAAAACTAGTTCCTCTGCATAAGTGTTTGGAAGGTTTGTGGGGTAGGTGGCCAGTTTGTATCGTCTCTATTTGATGCGTGTGTGCACAATTGGTTGTCTATTTTCCCCAAAATAATTACTGCAATAAAAGACAAGAATGGTGCGATTCATTTTAATCAAGTCTAGTGAAGCGGTGGTGTAATGATTAGCCGTGGAACTGCAAAGTCATTTGTCAAACAGCTGGGAAAGTTGCTGTGGAACATTTTGAAATGTTCTCTGTGCAGCAGCTCGGTGCTGTCACCTTCAAGAACTGTCCTACCTCCTGCCACCTAAAACATCTTGTTCACAACCAAATGTGTCACAAGCATCTTCTCCAATGCAATGTCACCCCGAGAGGGGGGCGCATGTGAAATGTGATGCTCTGGCTGCTACTGTTTCATTCTGTTACATGTAAATAGGTCAGAAAGCTCAGAAACAGAACTGCAAGATGAAGCTGAATGGAGAACACAGCAGAAGTGGAGACAGAGCAAACAAGTGGTTACAGTGTATAGCAGACTCCTAACCTGATAGTTCGCCATCTCAATCAGCTGCTCCATGTCTTTGTCCGGGTGCCTCTGCTTCAGCTCCTTCAGCGTCCTCGCCATGTCCCTTCTGGCCTCGTCCTCCTCGTCTTTCGGTCCTCCCTCTTCCATCATCCCTCCATCCATCCCGCTGTGGCAGTTCAACGCCATCTGTCCGTCCAGCTCCAGCATGTCCATCTTGGTGAACCCGCCCGGGCCCAGCGCTCCTCCACTGCCATCCATGCCTAGTCCTCCGTCCGCCCCTCCCTCAGTCTCAATGATGATGCCGCGGTTCTTGTCAGCACGGTAACGCTTGCGGACGTACTTGTAGAAGAGGAGGCGGCGGTCAGCCACCCAGGCCTGGACCACGCAGAGTGGGAAGCAGAGGAAGGTCAGCACTGCTTCCCACACCTAAAAGAGAGAGGACATCTTTTAACACCTTTGTTTCTTCCTTTCTTTCCCTGCATCTTCCTCTTCTTTCCAAATTTTACCCCCACAACAGCTTTCATTTCTTTATATCCTCACCTCCACCTCTCCAGGTGAGAAGACACTAAGAATTAAGTAGAGCCATATGTAGGCAAAGATACTCCAAGCTGCTGTGACGAAAAACACCCGGAGGTGTTTGATTTTGCGCGTCTCCCCATCAGGCACCACGTACACACACAGGGCGATGATGACGAACATGTTGAAGGCAGCACTGCCCACGATGGTGCTGGGACCCAGAGATCCAGCCTCAAAATTGTGGCCGCAAACCTATAGAAGGGATGAAAATCAAATTACTGCGTTCCCATTACACTTTATATCGGTTAATCTAAT
>OMNW01008143.1:43060-55472 GCA_900303245.1 Selene dorsalis
AGAAAAGAGTACAAACATAAAAGGGAAAGAAAGTAAAAAAGGCAAAGGAGTAAAGAGAAGAAAGGAAAGGAAAGGAAAGGAAAGGAAAGGAAAGGAAAGGAAAGGAAAGGAAAGGAAAGGAAAGGAAAGGAAAGGAAAGGAAAGGAAAGGAAAGGAAAGGAAGGAAAGGAAAGGAAAGGAAAGGAAAGGAAAGGAAAGGAAAGGAAAGGAGAGTGTATGACTTTATTAATCTGCTGTAAAGTCATGTAATACTGTAGAGAAATACATAATGGAACAGGTTAATGCTGTGGTAAGCGTGTGGGTGTGATGTTACCAACCTCTATAGATGACATGAATCTGTCTGCTATAATGCTCATGCCAAGGAACATGTAAATGAGTGCTACGAAGTAAACAATGGCCCGTGCCACTTTGTCGCCCACAGAGGGGTTCTGTGGGTTCCACACGGGCAGCACCACTCCTGAAATGAACAAGACGGAGACAGAGTGTTGCGGCAAAGGATCACAAGCAATATTTAGTTGCAACGATTTTATGTAATAACCTCACTAATCTCTCCCTCTCTGAGCTTGTATAGGCTGCCACTGTGGGTATTCTGTGAAAAGCCCACAGCCTGATTAAGGATTATAATAAGTGGGGGATTTCCCATATGGTCCCATTTGTTCTACTAAAACTTATTGAAATGGATCCGTGCGCTCTAGTCCCAGGGCAGTAAATTGGCTAAAGTAGCAGATAACTCATCAGTGGTGCTCTTTTAACTTGGCGGGGGAATAAAACGCCATCACTTCATATGCTATGTCGTTACTGCTGTGGGTTTTTTGTGAATATTCTGCTGACAGCTCTAACTAGTATATTAGCACCTGGTCATTTTGTCAGTAAATCTCTTGCCTATTGTTGTCAGAGCAGTCTGGACTCGTCACACAGACTGAGCTGGCAAAATATACCGCAGTACATACCAGGAGGTTAGGCTATGTCAGCAAATTAAAGAAGCCATGTTTTCCTGTTGCTCCATAGCTAGTTTAACAGCTGTTTACTCACCAGTTCTGGCCAAGAGCTCCAGCCATAGTTGATTTTACTACACAAATACTCATTATACAATCTCTGAGAAGCTTCTTCAGGGCAGAGTGGACACTACAGTGTGGGATCACTGTGATCAGAAAGTGACAGTCTGCCCAGACCGAGCTAGCTGGTTAGCATGCTAACTTCAGCTAAGTTTAGCATGTGGGTTGGATTCCACAGCTGGAAACAGCTCTTGGTGAGTAAAGGAAGGAAATTTGATGCTGATCCCACATTTCCTCTAGACTGGCAAGTCTAGAGGAACAGCTGTTAATGTAAATATTATTTTGTCATTTTGGGAATGGAATATTAAAGAGCTTTAGCTGACCCTCAGGTGAACTGTAGTGCTCTGTTTCCTTTATCTGCATAGCTCCAGAGTTGAGGCAATGGAGGCTATTAAATCTGCAGGATACAATCACTGACTAGCCGCAGCCGAGCCATGTAATTTAATATATATACTGCCTCCATTATAACATGAATATAATCATAGATCATAAATGTCATGTTTCATTGTTTCTTTAAGAAGGATCAATGGGATTTGTTGAATAATCCTCTTGAATGCAAGAAGTACTGTAAATGAGCCAGTTTGAATGTGGAGGACAGATGGTATTGGATACAGTGTATTTTTGTAATGATGGTGAACATCTTTATGTTTAGTTGGCATATCTGTTCATGATTAATATCTTATATACCTAGTACATCAAAAGGATTTTAACCCTTTCCTCTGCTTAATCCAAGCTGCACTTGTTGAAAGCATTTCAGAAGTATAGAAATCTATCCTATGTAATCGTTTTAATCCCTCCCTACATCCATTAAACCGCAGCACGTTCATGGATAAGACCAACCCACCTTCCTGACAGGCGTCTCCAGCAGCTGTGCAGTTTTTCTCAGATGAACCTGCGTTGGCCAATCCAGGACATGACAGGAAAAGTAAGAAAGAAAGGGAGAAGAAGAGAATGGAAGAGGAAAGGCGGGAAGGGTGGAGGGAGGTGAGAGATGTTGGAGACACAGACAAGGCTGCTGGAGCCATTTCTGCTGATGCAACTGGGCCTTCACTGGACTCTACTGCGTTTCACTCGCTCTGCTCAGCTGTGAGGTGCCGTCCAAATCCTAGAGTTTAGACAGAGAGAGGGGACAAAAGGAGGGTTTGTTTCAGTCACAAGACTTGAGCTATTTCAGTTTTGTTTTAATTCTATTCATTACAAGAAACATCATCTGCTGCTTTTTGGTTAGATTAGCTTGTGTGCCTTCAATTATAAGTGAGAGAAAATAGTCCTTAATGAGGTGTCCTGTCAGAAAACTAGAATTTAGTAGAGTGTGGCTGAAAAATGCTTAATTGGTGGATTGAAAACAGATCAAAACTCCAAAATAAAAGGCCATTACATCACAGCAAGTCCATGTTGTGTGTGTGTGTGTGTTAAAGTCATCACATCTGTAATAAAGCTGAAGAAGGTGCTGCAGGCCAATAAGGGAAATCAATCACCTCTTTTTAGCCTGGACTACAGAACAGTCAATAGGAGCCTTTTCTTATAGGTGGACCAAAGAGCAGGGAGTAGACACACACTACATTTGTAATGTAGACATTAGAGCTACAGCATTGTTTTTAATTTAGCTTTAGTTAGAAATCTTTCACAGCACTGCATGGTATGAAGTGTCTCATTAAAGTGTTTTTCTTGCTGGGCCTTCCTTCACTGAAATGTGAACAGAGAAGCAGTTGTGACTATAACAGACAATCAGTGTGAAAATGGAAGTGGGTTTATGTAATCTGGGCCAGAGTGAGGGCTTGGTTTTATAAATAAGTAGAGTCATGGCCCCCTCAGCCAGAACATGACTCTGAATCTCAGTGGTGATAAGTTTTCACAGCAGTAAATAAAATATAGAGGTTCACAGACACTTCCTCAGCACACACCGGTGGATCATTCAAATAAAATCAGTGTGCGCTTTACGTTGCGGATGGTTAAAGCTCTGCTGTTCATATTTCTATGTGAAAAACGAGACAAGTTATTACATGTGTTCTGTGACTGTTGCTGTTTACAGAGACAAAGCAGCAGCAGCAGCTCCCTTCAGCTCCACTGAATGTTTTAGCATCTCTCAGCTCATTGTTTCGGTTTTGCAGGCTGCACGCCCTAATCAGCAGCAACTGCTGCCACAGTAGTTAGCAATATAAGCTCAGTGATAAGATGCTTCTGTGTATGCCTTGTTTATTCTTGTTTACTCTGGCCCCAAGAACCAAAAAAAGGACTTGTATGCAGTCAGAGAAGAGTATGAGCTCAGGGCCAAACATCTCCAGGCTCTTTTCTTCTGCTAAATCTTATTGCACAGTGAAGGCCAAAATGTTCCAACTATAGTGACCCTTAACACTCAGGATCAGGATGAGTCCCTCTTAACTGCAGTGGGTTTGAAAACAGTTCTTCAGAGCTTAGCAGAAATAATGGCCTTGACTCAAAGGGCTTCATGTGAGCATCTTTACACATTAGTCATTACAGACCACCCCATGCGAGTGCAGTCAGCTGTAAACGCTGCCGTTACAGTGTCAGTAAATATGAGCTGAGCTGAGAACAGGCAGCAGCAGGCATACAGCAGCAATATGTTTCCATGAGGAGGAAGCAAAGTGTCTTTCCTGATGGAACAGAGACAATGTGCTGTGAGGGAAAACAGGAAGAAAAACAGTTTGAACTGACAGTGATGGGTCAGATCAGTGAACACACACAGCAAACAGAGGAACAGAAACACACACACACACACACAACACATTCAGGGTTCGTTAGCCTTGGACGAAAAATTGCTGACCCTGCCTCCCCACAAACACGCACACACACACACACACACCTCTACGCACACAAACAACCTCAGTTAGTCATCTGTGGTGACATTAGCGGGGAGTTGCTGACCCTGTCGTCATCTATCTTCCAGGGTCTCGCTGCTCTGACAACAACCTGTCACTTCAATACTCCACTCGCTCCTCTCCTCTCCTCCACCATCCATCCCACCACCGGCTCCCTGCACAGGCGCTCTCCTCTCTCCTTGTTTGTTTCTCTCATTCACCTCAGACAGGAATTACACTTCACACACTGCTGACTGATGAAAGCGACTTTTTTTTTTTTTTAATAATGAGGTCTTCAGCTCAAAATAGTAAATAAATAGCAGTAGGTGTCACAGCTCAGGAACCTGAGAGCAACTTCCTGTTGCATCTCAGATCTTCTGATGATAGAGAATATGATTTAGAGCTTTAAATCAATAAATGTAATCAGCATAGGTTCAAATATCGATGATGTCCCCACTTCCACCTTCCTCCAGACTGTGTCATCAGCATCACTGAGCCTTTTTCTCTTGCTTCACCTCCATCTTTTCCATCTCCACCTCCCTCTCAGCTTCTGTCAGCTTCCTTCACCTCCTGCTCATTTTCATCCTCACTTCTTCTCTGTGTATGTGCAGAAGTTAATGTCCCGTTGCCCTCTGCCTTTCCCTCTCTCCCTCTCTCTCCGCCTACACACACGCTCACCACTTCACGTCTCTAGCACCTCTACATATCCCCCGCTCGCTCGCTCTGTCCCTTCACACCTCCTCTCGGCCCAACCTTATCACTCCTAACGTGCCGTCCTCATCTGTAAGCAAATCTGTGACTGCTGCCACTGCACAATATGTTTGTTTGTTTGTTGGCACAAATAGAGTCAGCTTTTTTTTGTTACATCTTGTGAGTCCGAGAGTGTGTCCAAACCTTAAAATGACTTCTTAAACCTTGTGCTTGTATGTATGTATGTATGTATGTATGTATGAGTGTGTGATGTGTGTCAGTTATTTCCCTCGGGCTTCCCTTTGAAAGACATGAATCATTCTGACAGATCAAACACACACACACACACACACACACACAAACCACGACCTGCTCTGGATTTTCTCAAGACTGACAGTGACGGTTATGCACATTGGGACATGTGTGGCGACATGTATGCAAATGTGCACACACATGCGCACACACACACAGTTGCACGCGTGAAAACTATGCCACCCTTTAATTCTTGCTTTGTTCTGCTTTCAGTCAAGCCAGCAGGTGTTCACAGTGTATGCGTGTACATATGCTTGTGTGTGTGTGAGTGTGTGTGTGTGTGTGTGTGTGTGTAGCATCAGGTAATTTGATAATTGGATGATGTATGTTTACAGCATTTTCTTGTAAAAGAGATATCGATGTAAGATGAAGACTTTTATTTTTGCAAAATGTCTTAAAATAAAAATCTGTGGGGGGGAAAAAAACTGCTGATGATGATCAGATCTTATTTTTGATACCTTTTACGGTCTGCATTACGCAATAGCAATTCAACATATTCATACTCCGTAACTATGGCCATGCAGGGATTTACAAGGAAATGAAGCAGCATGTAATCCAGTGTCGCCATCTCTCTGATAACATCCTCTCTCTCTGTTTACGTAACATGTACCTGTCATGATGGTAAGCACAGACAGTGATCACTCACCAGAGATGTGTCCACTGAACCACTTTGGTTTAGATTATGTTAAATGACACTTGATGTTGCCATACCAACACAGATGTCAAATCGATCTTGATTGAAATCTAAAGGGTTAGAAGCCTAGATATCTTCGATAAGTCGGCAAAAAAAAGAAGAAGTAAAATTCAACTCTCTTCTCTGTAAGCTACAGACACAGACACCAGAAATGACCAGCCTGGAGAAACAGTGGCTGAATAAACTAGACTAACAATGTTTGCCTCAAAATTGAAATTTGGAAAATGTTAAGTACAGCATATGCCCCAGAGGGGATGGAAGAAGCGATGAAGGCAGACAACACACATATTCGCACCCACAGTAAAGCGCGCACGCACACATACATACACATGCACGAGCTTCGACCTGTTTTATTGAAATCAGTAAGAAGACTGACCGCGGCTGTTGATTCATATCACATCTGCAGTGCTTCGCTGCTCCGCCTCGTTTGGCACCATGAATCATCACACACACGCACACACACACGCATGCACACACTGCAGAGGGCTAATGTTGTCTCAGGGTTAAATGACATTTGATTCATCACATCTTTACAGACTCAAATCGCATTTGGACTTTCATTTGTCTGTCTTTTCCTTCACACGACCATCACTGGCTTGACTAGAGTTATGCCCTCACATCGAGTGTTTAAAAAATACTGAACAAAGTGAGGCGCAATCATATCGGAGTTTCAGTGCAAATCACCAGTGACTCTTCACACCCCCCGAGGAGAGTGTGAGCTGAAAAGTGCAGGTACTGTTGTAGTTTTTGTAATATCTCTTCTCCCTGCAGGTTAAGACATTTTATGTAACTACAACACAGTAGTGGCTAGGCCTGGATTTATATACTCTGTGACAGCTGTGAGTTTATTTTGTCATTGCCTTCTCTCTCCAACTTTGAATCCAGAGTTATGCTCTTGTTTTCATGGCACTTCGAGGCCATATATGCTTCTTAACACACCGTCTCAGAGTGAAAGACAAATAAAAAGGAACAACTAACAATTTCTCTCAGATAGATTAAGACTATTTTATATTTTAAGCACTTTGTTGTTGGTGTGTATGCAGAATGGCCCTTATAACTGGTGTTGTGCTGTGCATCACTATTTGCTGGGTGTAGGCATGTGCATTGGGAAGGGTGTGTGTGTGTTTAAAGGATGTGCATGCGTGACTGATCTTTGGATGGAGCATGCTTGGGGAGGATGGAGAGGAGGGGGTAATGAGGCAGTGAGGCAAACCCAGGGGGGGAGCAGTTATTGTGGGAGGGGCAGCAGAGTGGCTCTGGCTGCCTGTGGTACAGAGAGCTCACAGAGCTTGGTTGCTTGGTTAGGACAAGATTAGAGGAGAGATGAGGGGAGGGGGATGATGCAACAGACAGAGAGTGGGGGCGGAGGAAAGGAGGGTGGAGGGGAGAGTAAGAGGAAAAGGTAGAGAGAAAAAGAAAAGAGAGGTTGAGATAAAAAAAAAAACAAAGAAAAGCAGGAAGGAGATGTGCAGAGATAAAGGAAGAGGTGGAGATAGAGAGGCAGAGCGTGAGGGTGTGTGGCTCTGGGATTACAGCTATCGAGCGGCTGAAGAGCTGATGAGATGCGTAATTAGGCAGATTTAAGGGTGATAGTGAACGCGCCCCACTGGGCTGTGGATACAGCTGTCCAAGCATGTTAGAGATTGCTGCCCATACTCCAGAGCGCTTTGCAGATTGAAGGCGATGGCGAACGCAACCCAGTGGAACGAAAAGAGATGCAGCCTGGCTGTCGCCTCCAAACACAGATAGAAGTGGCTGCAGAGTGTTGCACATGCATCACTGAGCTTTTGGTTTTTGGCTTTTGATAACATTTATAAATATATACATACATACACACACTTTTTATATATAGTCTTTTCTTCTCTTATCTCATGACACGTTTGCACATTTCAGAAATATGAAAAGATGTCAGTGAACGGAGCCCATTCATTCTACACTGGCATTGCAGAGGCTTGTTTTTTTTTTCAGAGTTTGCACAAAATGGAGTGCAGCACATATTTTTGTTGCTTCAAAAGCATCCCACTGGGTCTGGAAGCAGCCACTGATGCACCTGTTCCTCACTCTGCTTTCATTTGGAGAGACAGACAAAGTCACGCGAATTAAAAAAAAAACAAAACAGGGGGACTCATTTACTAAATTTACTCCTTCAAACAAACACACACTGAGTATTCTACTGGAAAGTCAAGCACAGTTGGAGAAACATTTCCCCTTAAGTTTACTAAAACAAAATACTTCACCGGGGAGCAGCTGTCAGCAATGTGTGTGTGTGTGTGTGTGTGTGTGGTCGGTACTCTGGTGGTCACTCAGTGTCTCTCCCTACAGGACTGTGCTCAACATTGATCTGCCTCTGGGCTCATCCATCACTCTTTGGATACACACCTTTTTTCAGAAACACACACACACACACACAGATCCATACATATCTCTTAGCAGACAAACAACGTGCAGCCACACTTGCACAGATGTGCACACTGTATATATATGATACGCTGGGGGGACATGCACACACACAAACACACCACTGCATGTAATGTTTCCACGTCAGCTCCAGTCGTATGATTGTAGAAAGTCGGATCAAGCCTAGGTCACAAAGGTTAAGACTGAGAGAAAGACAAGAGCTTGTATATAATCCCACGGCTTTTGGTCACAACTTCCTCCTTTTCTCCGCTCGTTCTCACCCTCTCCCTCTGCTTCACCCCTCTAAAACCTCCTCCTCATTTAAAACCCTCTCCTGTTCCCTCATGCGGCCGCACCGTACGACGGCTTTCCGGCCTCAGAATAACGGAAGAAACCGGAGAAGGTGAAGTGAAGTTCATGACTAAAGACGTCGTGCTGCTCCCTGCTCCCAAAAGAGTCTGGCTCCTTTATTTGCAGAATACCAATTCACCACAGACTACCAAGTCACCGTAGGTTAATATTATCCTGCCTCTGGCAATAAAGCTCAACTCTGTTCCTTTCCCTTTGCGTCTGTTTCTTTCTACGTTCGAATGTTTTTCTTTTACTTCTTCATACTGACGTTTTTCGCTGTTGTTCTTATGTCACATCAACTACAAGACCACACGCCGGCAGCCAAAGATCTCATGTATCTTTAATAGTGCTTTCTACCCTTGACTCTGTCCCTTCATCAGCCGCACGAACATGTGGAAGTTTTACGTAGGCGAGGACATCAGCCAGATGGGGTTAAAAGGGTTTTAATGGGCTGTGACATTAATACAGGAGAAGATAATGCATGATATGATGAGACGGGCTGTGTGTGGAGTTTGCATGTGTGTGTGATCATGTTTGAGTATGTGTGGATTGAATATTGTATATTGTGTGTGGGTGTTGTGTGTCATTGGCAAGAGGCATAAAAATCAGAGGCAGAAATGAATTTATTTTGTAGTGTGTATAAGAACACTTGTCCTTATGTTTTTATGTATCTTTTTTTTATGCATATACCTAAGTGTGTGTAAGTGTTGAGAAATGACGTTTTAAAGGTCCCATATTGTATAATGCGAGATGTCTGTATGTGTAGTGTGATTATAAATCAGGTCTAGGTTCTATATTAATACCATGAATGTTCTCATGAATGAGTCCTTACCTCAGCTTTGCCTCAAACTGCCACCCATGGACTCAACATCCGACCTTGCAGGATTTGGTTTGTCTGAGTGTTGAGATCACTCAGAAAACAGTAAGCCAATCAGAGGAGAGGCTGTGACCCTCCTCTCCTCTGATTGGCTGACCAACCTGTTGTTACTAGAGCTCCAGAGAGAAGCCTGAGAGAAGACATGTAAAACTGCACCGAGAAGCTTTTTGGTGTTCAAAACCACAAATATATCTTCCTGTATCCACACAGGATAAAACTTTCATTTGGAACCTTCCGACACGCAACAGGATTATCACTGCACAGCAGATCTGGAGTTTGACTTTTTTAGTTGCAAACACAGCTGCCAATTATGTGGGTGTTTAAGAGCTCAGGCAAGTTATAAGCATAAGTGTGAGCACCCGCGGGGAAATCACACTGTTGAGTGACATTATAGGGAGAAGAGGGCATTGTCAGATGATGATAGATAGAGGAGTGTGTCATCCTCTGAACCATTATCTGTCTGACTTCTAAAGCCTCCATGTGGATTCATGTCTCAAGCAAGTTCCCGGGACAAAAAAACAAAATTCATCACATATGGTGGCGAGCGATAAATGACACCTTTAAATGAACGTTTCAACTAAGATTCATGATCAACTCTGGATCTGCAAGTGAGAAACTGGATGAAGTGACTGTTTATTTTGGCTGCATGCTGAAGCTGAATCTGTGCTAATAAACAGCTGATGTATGAGCTGAAGGCAACCGACCACTCAAGCTGCATCTGTGACAAAAGCTGGCCAACAAGACGCAAATAAGGAGGACGCGCATTTGCATGTGTGTGTGTGTGTGTGGCAAAGTCATTGAGGGTGAAGAGTTTATCATCAAAAACATCCTCCACACCCCCCCCAGGCTTATTTTAGATGGATGATGTAAGTTTTTCTTGCTTTCTTTCCCTCGTTCTGTTCCCTCATCCATGGTCATTCTCCTTCTCCTTCTCATCTATTTTCTCGCTATATCATTTCATTTGTCTTCTCCCTGCCTTTTCTTCTCATCCCTGCTTCCACTACCTGTTCCTTTCTCTTTATGTCTCTGCGCTCAGTCCTCTCCTCCTCCCCCATCGTTCCATCTCTCTTGTGTGACAAATAACAGCAATCTTAATAAAAAGGCTAAAGAAAATCCCCATGTCGCTGAGAGCTTAAAGGAACGAAGAAGAGAGAGAAAGGGGAAGGTCATTTGTTTATACATGAGCGTTTGTCCAAGTGAGGAAGAGGATGGAGGGAGGAGAAGGGAGGAGAGGAAAAAAAGAGGGAGAGAATGCAAACACAGGAACAATAATTGGAAGTTGCATTAATCCCTCCTGATCTCTCTCTCTCTCTTATATTCCTGAGTGATGAAGCAGGCACACCCACACCCGCAGACACATTGTAACCTGTCAGAGCTCACACACACTTCATGCCATGTGTTCACATCATACACACTCGCTAACACGCAATTTTCCACTTGGTCTGCACAAGCACTCTCTCCCCTAAACACACGCTCTCTTATCTGGATCTTTCTACACACTCACAGCATCAGCCGCCCCCTTCATGCTATACACTGATAATAAGTTTGGTATCCCATTAGTCACCATGGTAACAGCATACAGCCAATCATGTTGTTTAAGCCAGCCATTTTCCACACTTTTCATCCTTCTTGTTGTCATTTCTCAGTTTCTATATATACACACACACACAAAAAAACACAACACATTATCCCACTCTTTGCCCGTCACCTGTGGATTACTGAGCTGGCACAACCCAACATGAGGGCAAGCAGAACAACCACACAGAGTAAAAAAAAGTGACCACGGATAGACTCAAAGGAACTACAAGGATGCACAAGACAACCACAATGACTACAAACATGAAAAGGACCAGAGGGAGAGTTAAAATTACCACAAAGCTGAAAACTTACAGCAACTACAGTGAGATGCACAAATCAAACACAACCAAAATGACTACAAACAGATGGAAAATGATCAGAAAAAAAAACAGCCAAATGACTACAAGGGTGTTAATTGAAGCTCGATATCAAAGCTGAAACCCAGGAATTTCAGTACAGCGAGTGAATTTCTATCTGGATAAATGAATGTCTTTCCTCTGTTTGTTCTCAGATTAAAGTCAATCTAGATTTTTATTTTCTTCTAAAAGACAAATCTGTTTGATTGTTAGATGAAAAGATAAACACACATAACTGAACAGTCATTAAAGCGGCTCTCAGACTGTACACATTATAAAAAGACCACTAACCCTCAGACACCATTAAACTGCTCTGAGGTTTAAAAGACATTCACACTTGACCAGATAGTCACGTCCAGTAGCAGTTATGCATTAGATAGATAGATAGATAGATAGATAGATAGATAGATAGATAGATAGATAGATAGATAGATAGATAGATAGATAGATAGATAGATAGATAGATAGATAGATAGATAGATAGATAGATAGATAGATAGATAGATAGATGGATGGATGCGGTGGACCCAACACCTCACTGAGACTCTGCTGGTTTTTCTTTTGATCATCATCAACAGAAAAGGAGAGTGGGAAGTAGAGACAGAACACGCCTCTGTGCTGTTGTGGTGTTACCACAGTGATTAATGGGATGGGAAAGTTATTATCATTATGGGTATGAAATGAGTGGGTGATGCACTCAGTGCGTGTGTATGTGTGTCAGCCAGATGGGAGAAACCAAAGAGTAATGTCAGCTGATTATTCATAGGGACAACATTAACTAAATCAATTAGATAAGAGGGTTTTCCTCATAAATTAAACTGTTAAGTGGAGATTACCGTAACAAGCCGAGGCAAACGTCACCGCGCCACACAGGATCTCCTAAAATAAACAGCACTAAATTTACTCTAAGTATAAAGTGACCCTTATTTTCTCCCACTGCAGCTATATCAAAGCTTCAGTGGGATCTAGGATTGATTCATCCAACAAAATTACGTCAATCACAGACTGTGTTGGACATTTCCACAGGTGTGAAAAAATCGTGTCCAATATCTTGTTGACATTCTGAGAAACACTTCAATCAAAGCTCAACATGAACAGATTTATTTATTCTCCGTATTTAAACCTATACTCTTCTAAAATTCTCCAAATCCAAGACATACATCTGTGCTCGCAGTCTGCTGATGAGAAACCAGTGAGAATGTCCCTGCTGTAATTACGGAGCGTGGAGCAGTGTGTGGGTGTGTAAAGTGGGCGGGTGGGTGGTGGGTGGGCATATGTACTGG